>JADKLZ010004510.1:0-16716 GCA_021533235.1 Biomphalaria straminea | reverse complement strand
AACAATCAATGGTACAGACATTTTATGTGTTTTATACATAGGCCTACATTTCAAAAGAGGTTTGCTAATTTTACATTGGTGAATTTTATTTTATTTTATTTATATATAAATTATTGCCCTTGTTACTAACACCATTTATACACTTAGAATTGTGTATTCTTTGCAATTCTTGAATGGGTGGTCTATGTGTAAAATTACTAGCGTATTATTCTGTTGTGTCCGGTCCTGAGTCGAAAGATTAGGCTCAGGACCGGACATAACGGAATGAGACAACATATGTACAGGAAGCTCAAAATCGGAACCAGTGAAATCTGCCAACCTGGAGTGTCACCAGAGAATGTTGATCATGTCCTCCAATACTGCTCTCTTTACCAAGATGCCCGTATAAGACACTGGCCCCAAAACACCCCAATAGAAAGAAAGCTATATGGAGAGCTCCCTGATTAGGAAACCACTGCGCAGTTCATCTCAGATATTGATTTAGTTATCTGAACGCTCCAACATAAAAATGAGGACGAAGAAGAAGCAGACTAGCGCATTACAAGATAAGTGGCGGGGCGGACTTAACAAAAAAATCTAATTGAATTATTTCAAAGACGAATTAAGTGATGAGAACTGTCTTTATTTTGATGTGACTTTCAAACCTTGTTCAACAAATTATCTTCTTATGTATAGCCTGACACAAAAGTTGTTTAGAACTTTGTATAAGTGTAACAAGCAAACCATGACCAAGAAGCGCATCAGACTGACTTTAATTTTCACCTCCAAAAAACTGATGTACATTTAAAAACCTTAGTCGCTATTAGTCATAATGTGTTTTTTTCGACATTGATTTGCATGCCAGATACCGTGAAAGTCTTAACTATGATCATCTCCAAGTCAACTTCTTCTCTTCCTGCCAAGTTAATAATTCTACTTCCGCCAATATGCTTTAAAGTACCTTTGTAACATTCAAGAGCATCCTCCTTTATTCTTTCAAGGAAGATATTGAAAAGTGTTGGTCAAAGTAAAACAGCAGTGTTTCGCTCCAAATGTTGTTTTTATATTTTTTCTTGTATGCTTGCAAATTTGGAAAATAACTGCAGAATTAGAAAGCAGGATCCTAGCCAAGGAGTAAATATACTAAAGTAGGATCCTAGCCATGGAGTAAAGATACTATAGTAGGATTCTAGCCAAGGAGTAAAAATACGTATAGTAGGATCCTAGCCAAGGTGTAAAGATACTATAGTGGATCCTTGCTATGGAGTAAAGATATTATAGTGAAATACTATAGTAGGACACTAGGCATCTACAAAGACCGCACCACAAATGAGGAAATCCTCAGCAGGATCTTGATATTATCAGATAACTATTTTCTAGATGTTTGTTTGAAATAGGTTTTAGCTTTAATTGCAGCAATAAAAACATTCACAACTATTGAAACTGAGGCTGTAAAACCATTGATAGCATAGTTTGTTCATAGCATAGTTTGTTCATAGCATAGTTTGTTCAAAGCATAGTTTGTTCATAGCTTAGTTTGTTCAAAGCATAGTTTGTTCATAGCATAGTTTGTTCATAGCATAGTTTGTTCATAGCATAGTTTGTTCAAAGCATAGTTTGTTCAAAGCTTAGTTTGTTCAAAGCATCGTTTGTTCATAGTATACTTTGTTCAAAGCATAGTTTGTTCAACACATAGTTTGTTCATAGCATAGTTTGTTCATAGTATACTTTGTTCAAAGCATAGTTTGTTCAGTATTAAAACAAAATGAACAAAAGATCTGATTCTCTTTAAAAAAATGATTTTTAATTATGTATAAAGATTGTCAGAAAATGACTATAAGATTACATGCACATTAAAACATTTAAATAGTCAATACAAATGATACAAGAAGTAGTTAGTTTCAACATAGTACAAATATTGTGCATACACAAATTGTCCCCATCAAGTAACAAAAAGAAACTATTTCCCCAAACATATTTTCATAGTACTCTAAAAGTCAAAACAAAGTATAAAAACAGAATTTAAGCAATGAAAGTTGGCATCAAAAAGTGAGGCCAGCATTGCCAATGAGAGCTCTTCTCTGTCCACTACTGAGCAATTCAAAACCAGTTCAAGTTTGTCAATTGTAGGCCCATTTTTCTCTAGGTACTGCTAGACTGATGATAAATTTCAACATATAATCAAGTGCTAGAATATACACCACAAATATTTCAACATTAATTCTGTCAATCTCATCAAGTGCTAGAATATACACCACAAATATTTCAAAATTAACTCTATGTGTCATGGTACAAATAATATCATCACTGTTCTTTCTAATCAATTCTGTTCAAATGACATAACATGAAACCAGAGAAATGGTTGTATGGTTAGGATATAATGATGGAGTTACTGGCTTTCAATGTCAAGATCTCAAACGTTACCTTTTACCTGGCACATTCAATAATCATTTCCAATCTACTAGGAAAAGATGAATATTGTTTGGGTGTTAGTAAGTTAGCTTAATCAACTGTTATAGTGTTCTTCTTGTTTGTGTCAGTTTTTCAATATACATTTTTTTAAATCTAGTGGACAAGTATATGTTAAAGGTTAAATAGGAATGAAATTACATTTGTACAAGAAAGTTGAAGACTACATAAGTTTTACACAAGTATCTGAAACAGAAAACATTCTAAAAAGTCTTATTTCATCAATGCCAGACATTCCTTCAAATAAGAAGATGAAGTATTTCCCAAATCCAAGAACTACTAGTATCATTCATATTCAGTTTGAAACTATTGTTCATTTTGGCTGATTTGAGGTGCATGGTCATGTGATCTGTCAGTATAATCAAACTGAGACCAGACCCAGGTCATGTCAGTATAACCAGAGATCAGTCACTGTCAGGACAAGAGGTAAGAGCTTGAATGTATTCAATCTTTTATGTGAAGGAATGCCTGATAATTCTATAAAATAAAATACCACAAATACAAATCTATGATTTGGATCTAATGGTACAAAGTTGATAATTGAGTTTATGAGTCTATTTATAAATAGCCAAAATATTAATTCCCTTAGGCTGTGAAACAATTTATAGCCACAAGCATAAAGGAGTATTATAAAAAGTAAGTGAAAGCTGTCGCCTAGTGGACACTATGGCACTGAGGAACAACTGAGAAGAACATTATACAGACTGCCTACAACTGACCAGCAAGAAGCTGGCTAGAGGTATTGCAATGTTCCTCTTTAGATCATGCTAGAAACATCTACAAACTTTGTATCTAGTCAATGCCACCATTGCAAAGTTTGTTTTTATAGTCATCATCTCAAAAGTGGATGTCCTTTACAAAGTCTCTAGATGTCAAAGTTTGGTTACATAGCACAGATCTTGAAAAAAATAAACCAACAAATGACCTACTTTTAGCTTTGAATAGTTTCCCTCTCTTGGTATTTCAATACAATTCATTTCCTCTTCTAATAGCCATAGATGTTTCCAAAAACATAAAACTAGGACAAATGATCAACTTCTGCTCTAGAACTGAGACACTGTTGATTATACACTTGTTAGGAACAAAATGGTCCTAAATAACTTGCAGCATCTCAAATAAGGACAGACAACAGAGCCAGGCTTCTATCCTTACTTCCAAATATTTCAGAAGCCAAAGAAAGTCAAAAAGATCCCAAAGAGAATGAAGTGTTAAGAGAAGAGTTAGTGACATACCTCTTTGAAAATGGCCCAATTAGAAATACACTGTCCTGACAACTAATTAACTCTGTGGGTGACCATACATTAACAAGTAATCTGGTGAAGGGAAACAGGAAGGCAACTGGATGAATGAAGAGAGAATGTTAAAAACACTTCATCAAGCCTCACAGGAACAGCATTGTAACTTTGATAGGAAGCAATTACATACATTTCTCACAAAGAAATAGATCAATTCATCTGTCAAATAAAATGCACAATGACTCAACCTCTCCATCATCTCTACCATTGTGTTTCTGTGTGTGAATCCATACTGTCTCAGTAGGCTGACAAGAAACTTCTGACTAACTGTCATGGCTCTTGTGCTAGAACTGAATCTCATCCTCACCTTCTTCCCCTATCCCTTAGTCTGTTGGGGCAACACACATGATCTGTAAATCATCTTTCTCCATTCCTCTCTTGTCTTTTGCCTTGGATATAATTTTTTTCACTGACAGGCCTATCCTTTCTTTTATATTGTCTTTCCATTTCTTTCTCTGTCTGCCTATTCTTCTTTTCCTGGTTTAGCTCCCTATAAAAGATCTTTGCAAACCCTGAGGACCTTGTTATATGGCCATAAAGTTTTAGCTAGAATTTTTTCACACTGGTTAGCAGGTCACCATGGGAAAAATAGTTGTAATCTGGTTTATTACCTCTTCTGTTGTGATGTGCTCTCTGTATTTCACACCTAGGATCTATAGCATCTCAATTCCATTGCTAGGATCTTCCTCTATAGTTCGACTGACTAGACTAAATCTCACACTGATACATACATACATTTATCAATATTTCTTATATATATATTTTGCTATTTATAAGAGAACAAAAACTTAATAGCTACTTGGAAGAATAAGTTTCTTGTAGGCCAAAGTGGCAGTACAGTACTAATAGTACATAAATTTATTTAGAATGTAGAGACTAGCTGAAGACAAGTAACAAATAAAAATATGTTTTAGAAAACATTTTTAACTAATGTCCAGACCACTCAAATGTTTGCAGTCAAGTCCGTCTACAACAATAAAATAATAAACTGATCTATAAATAGGCTCTACAAAGAGTGCAGCTTTAGTCCAATACTTGAAATAGTGTTACATACAATTTTTGTTCTAAAAATATTTGAAGAAAGCAACAAGAAAAAGCTTGTTTAATGCTTCAGGCAGGGCGAGCTGATGAAATACACTAAAAAGATTGAATGGGTCAGCTCAATGTTTACACAGAATACTAAACTGGTGGACTGTGACACTTTCTGTGGAACTATTCTCTATCTTCTGTAGGCATACAAGTAATTAACACTTGCAGGTTTGATCAAAAGTACATTTCAAATGGAACAAGAAAAAAGATGAGTTCACTATTTAATGAGTTCACTATTTAATAAGTAAAGTTCCCAGATGGGCTGATGATGAAAAGGTCCTCTGTTACTGTGGTCAATGGTTAACGAGGGTGTCATGTGACCAGCACAACGACCAACCACCTTTACTTTTCCCCAACTAGTGTTAGGCACCCATTAGAGCTAGGTGGATTAAGAGACACCCAAAGATCCTAAAATTAAAAATCCCAGTTTTCACCCCTGGTTCAGAAGCCAAGCCTTTTACCCTGCAGCCACCAAGCCTCCACAATTAAAGTTAGCTATTTAATAAATGGATTAAAAAAGCTGAAGTGTTTTAGCCTCATTTTATATTACAGGAAAAAATAGAAATATTATAATAAAAGAGTCTTAAAACAAATCAAAGCCAATAAATAAGCAAATAATACTGAGTGAAATAAATAATGAAAGAAAAATTCATTTAATAAATAAACTAATTCTGTAGTAAGGGAAGCAAAAACTGTACAGGTTATTATCATCTAACAAAAAGAACTAGAAAACTGCAGGCGCCTGATGCAGTTTCAACTCAACATTGCACAAAAATTAATACCACAATATAAAGTTTAAACAGTACAGGGCAATGCCAATAATGTCCAGAGATAAATCCTACAAAGACCAGTAGATAGAATCAAACAAAAAAAAATTGCACTTCATGACTAGATTCACTCATCCTAAGACCACAGTATACAATCTTAAGGTGATTCCCCTTGCTTACAAATAGAACTTAAGATAGCAAAAAAAATAGATGAGTGAATGAAGCTGAACTAGCTCAAAGATATATACATCATGTCATAGAGGCATCACAAATAAAACAACATAAAAAAAAACAGCAGCATACAATTGTGTCATTGTTATTTGATAAATAGCTGACATTTCCACATCAGAATTTCCTTATAACAGAATCAAGGTACATTAAGGTTTTCTACACAGATATTAAGCATTGGATAGTAATAATTCCTGTTAATGTTGTCTCACCTTGTTGTATAATCCTGATAATTAATATTGGAGAGTCTTTCTCTAGGATTGTCTTACAAGAATAGTTCATATATTTAAATAGCTACAAATGATTCCTGTTGATAAATATACTATTGTGTATCTGTGTCTTGAAATAAATAAAAGTATAAAGAATAGAAATGTTGAAACTAAATAGCAGTGTGTCTATTTGCCATTATCTCCTTTCCGATGTGATATGACCAACATTCAAACAAACAGATATATCTACAGCATATCTACAATTATTTGTTCCTAAAAAATGAAGCTGTTATTATTTAAAAACTAAAACTAATTGTCTATTTCCTTAATCTAGGGAAAAATTGTGAGTTCTCTAAAAAACTGAACTCTAGTAGATTTTAATTAAACATATATTTTTTTTTAATTTATATGTTAGTAAATATTTTTTAAATGATGTGTTAGTTAAAAATTAGTCCACCATTTCCTACATTTCAGTTCATTTTATCTTACAACCTTTATCAAGAAATAAAGTTAAAGTTTGTATTTTTGTTTTGCACATTATCAAGAGTTGAATATATTTGGTTCAAAAATGCTTGGCTACAGTTTTACCACCTAACAAGGGAGATCGAGCTTAAATCCCAACACGAGCAGAGTTGTGTTTGCTGAACAGCTAAATGCAGATGAAAACCTTCTCCCAAATAATCACTTCCCCACACTAATCCACAATGAAATTGGACTGTAGTGCAATGATTATGCTATAAACATGAAGGATGGACTATATAAAAGCCATTTAAAAATATGATATTCTCACTAATAAATCTTATCTAATTAGTTTTCAAGCATTACTCTCTTTTTAAATTAATTGATTAATTATTTTAACATATAGGTTTTATATACACATATCCAATGAAATGCTATGCATTAAATAGAAACAGTAAATTTGTCCAATTATTTGAAGATGCTAACTCATTTACTAGCATTCTAGGCCAACATGTTGAGTTGTAATTTTGTTAACTAAAACAAACTTAAAATAAATAAATATAAAATGACTACTAACTAACAAAGTGACTACTATAATTTAAAAATATATACACCCAGACAATTTCTCTACAAGAAACTGGAGTTAGATCAACAGTCTTCCACACTTTGTGCAGCAAGTTGTACTAGTGATTGGATACAAATGAAACAGTTGTAAGTAACAAAAAAATCTTAGGCCATAAAACTATGTTACTAATTTACTTAAGGGTATATTTCTACTAAAACTACATTTGTAACATATTCAGGATGGCAGAGTTGGAGGGACCACAAGTTGTTGATGTGCATAACACATTTATTTTGATAAAAGAACATGGACCATGTAAGTATGTTTATAATCCCTTTGTTTTTTGTTTAGTTCTAGACATTGCTTTTAATATAAAAAAAAAGAACATTATTTAAAATAAAAAAGAATTCATGACAATGTGATAATCTAATTTGTTAAATGCCAAATTCAAAATGTCACTTCTGCCCCAGAATTTGTTCAAAGCAACTCATTTCTTTTCACTTTCCAAACTAGAAAGTAGAGTCCACCTCCATACAATCCTTGCATAATGAACACACAAAACATGTCCAATGTTTACATATGTTTAGGGGCATTTCTATGCTGCATTCATGTTCTGTATAATAAGCTATGCTGTTTAGGGGCATTTCTATGCTGCATTCATGTTCTGTATAATAAGCTATGCTGTTTAGGGGCATTTCTATGCTGCATTCATGTTCTGTATAATAAGCTTATATAAAACATTTTTTTTACAGAGTAATGAAGACTAAATAAATACAACTTAGCGATGAATTATTCATTCACTATAATATATCAATTCTTTTTAGGGCAATTTCTTCAGATTATAGGAAGTTTTTTTTAATATTTTGTAAGTTCAATTAAGTATTTGATAAAAAGCTACTATATAACCTCTCACCAAATATCATGGCAATAGAATTAAAGAAAACACGTTTTTTTTTTGTAGTGATATCTAGTTCTAATAAAACAAACAAAAAAATTGATAGATAAAAAGCCATAGCGATATTAATAATACCAATCTAAATTGAAAAAGGTTTTGTGTTAACGTGATAAAATTAACCATATTATTAGTAATAAGGGGTTACCAATGATAAAGACAGATAAAGAAAATAACTGCTAAAAATACATTTTTCTTTCCAAGTTCGACTACTGTGATGTGAAACATGTCACATACAACCAAGAAAAGAGCACTGGAGTCAAGTGTCTAAGAATATAATCAAACAGAGGAAAAAAAAACATACATTTTTATATAGACTAGATTTAACTTGACATCTAAATAACAATGCTACATATTAGATTGATAGAGATTGTAACTCTAGAAATCTGAGGCTATATTTAGTAGTGCTTGTAGTCTACAGGTAGACTTTTGGGTTTGTTTAACAGGCTCAATACCAGTTAGTTCAGAGCTAATAAAGGGAAATAATTCATTCATTTTTCATTTTAAAAAATTGAGATCTTAGAAATATACCATAATGAATACATTTCAAATAGTTTTTGTTTTTGTCTTGCATGACACAAAAAAATAGTGTTCACAATAAAAATGTGTTTTTAAGAAAGTAGAAAATTGTATTGGAAAATTGACTGTTTAGTTCAATAGAAAAATGATATAACTGGCCAAAAAAAAGAATTCTGTTAAATGTGTATTAAATACAAATATTTCATGACATTATGGCTTACAAGATTGAAACTAGAATCTATTAGGCAGTACTGTCATCATGGAAACTTGTTTGATCCACCATTTCACTTTTGGGTCTTATAGTATAATTGAGTAAATGTTCTGTGTGCTCATCAGTCTGATCAGAAGTCTGTCTTGCGGCAGGAAATGAATGTCTGTCTTTGTGCTTAGGTTTTGGGGCCACTGAAGGTGTTTGTTTTGCAGGTGATAACTCTGCAGCAGCAGGGGCTGCAGCAGTGACAGTAGCAGCTATTGCAGCAGGTATGATAGTGTTCACTGTTCTTTCTATTGAGCTGTGATGGCTGAACCGGACATCTGCTACAGTGTGTAGCTCAGGAACAAAATCTGAGCTTTCTTTCTCTACTGCTGCACTGTAACGTTTCTCAAAGTCAGTCATTCCATCTTGATCACTGAGAGTAGGGAGGTCTTTATGAAATGATTCTTGCAAACTTGATTGCATGTTTGTCAGACGTTCAACATTTTCCAAGTCAGGTAAACACTTCGTTTCAGCCGAGGTGTTTAAAGATTCTGATAACAGAGCTGTCTGCTCACAGATTTCCACTTCTGCTTCCTCATGCAGAACAGTTTTCGGATAGATTTTTGTGAACGTTTGAACAGTGGGCACAATCTGACTTCTTCTTGGACTTTCTGCTTGCTGCTTTGAGTGATCATTTATAAGTGAAACATTGGCTTCATCCTGGACGTCTCGGGATGTATAGTTATTGGTTGGTTTACTGGAATCTGCAACGTTACCAGTCTCTGATATTTTCTTTGCACCAGAAGATTTTTTAAGCCCCCTAGGAACCTTTTCCACCTCTGCATTCTCATCCCCTTCAGAAAGATGTTTACGCAGTTCATTGACAAGGGCTTTGTGAACAGTGTCATTGGATTTCTTGTGTTTTCTCATCATCTCAACGTGAGCCTCAATTTCTTGCTGCTGATCAACATGCCCTGGTCCATATCTGACTCCATCATCCCCTCTTTCCTGTACATTTCTAGTGGCTAACTTAGCTGTTATCTCTTTCAGAAATTGATCCTCAACAATGTTCTTTTTCACTTTAAGGCCACTGGAGCAGCTGCCTTCTTCTCCACCACTGACTTGAAACATCTTGACATGGTGCTGGGATAGGGTGGACGATTCTTGAACATTTAGGCCCTCTTGACTGCCTTTGTTATCATGGCTTTTGTTGACTTGCCTACTTGGCACCTGCAATAAGAGCAATTTTGTTAGTCCACAGAGAACATAGAAATACCAAAGATACAGTTACAAATTTCATTTTTGAAATTAAATTTTTCTTTGTTCTAATATTAAACTATATTACAGCCTATCATTTTAGTTTTAACTTTCTTTAAACAAAAATCATTGTAGAGTACATTTATAAGTTAGTTGAAGTGCAAGACAAGAATTAGAAGTATGATTCTTAAGGTAGCAGTGTCTTTTGTATTAAACAATTTGTGAGTATTTCCCTTTCTTTTTTGATAAAAGAAAGAGAGAGAGAGAAAGAGAGAAAGAGAGAGAGAGAAAGAGAGAGAGAGAAAGGAATGATACTGTAACACTTTAAAAAAATATCCTAATAGCATTAAAAAGATCAATCTGGATCTACTGTCATGTTGCTACATTCAAAAGGAGTGAGATAAACTATTACAATAAATAAAACCAAATTGATATTTCTTTTTTTTTTTGTTGTTGTTTTATTTAGAGAACAAAATACCAAAATAAATGTAGAAAGAGGAATGGGAATATGGCATTCAATTGAGGCCTTCAATAAATGTGTTTTTCTCTAAGCCTGAAACATAAAAGAATGGATGGGCCTGCCATTGAAAGAGGTTCTAAACAGGGCAAAGGATAGAGAGGAATGGAAAAGGACAGTCTACAGGTCTTGCTTGGTGCCCCAACGGTCCACAGACTAAGGGATGGGTAACAGGTAACTGAAACTGGTGGTATGAAAAAATGTATGTGGTGCCTAATAACATACATTGCTTGTTAAGTTGTTTTTTTTTTTTCAAAATTTATGGATTACATTTATAATTAAAGGTTAAATCTTTCAGTATATCGATTTTTTAATGAACTATTTATATTTTTCCTTTTTTCTGAGTCTAAACTTTAAAAAAAAAAAATTTTCTTGAAAAATTTATTTTATTTGTACACTTTAGTAGCCAATTCATTTTCCTTTAAAATTAAATCAAATTTTTTAGATTATTTAATAAAATTAAAAAATTATGTAAGTTTTAGTAACACTACCCCTTGCTGATTTTAGTTTGTCCCGGAAAAACTCCTTTTTTTCAATTAAAATAAGAGTTAAAATGAAAGAGTTAAAAACCTAATGACTGAGTTTTGTATCTTTAATTAGCATTCATGAGGAGAATATGCAGGCCTAGAATCTAATAATCATTTCTGAAAGAATCTTGTTATAAGATAATGAAAAAGAAATTCCATTGGAAGTGTAAATGTAGTTTTATGTTTGGTCACCTGTAGCAAGTGTACATCAGTTTTACAAGGAGCCATACTTTCACCAGATACACACACATAGACAGGTCTGTACAAAATAGTCTGGTCCGTTTCTGGATCTACTTCATCTCCCATGTACACTTGTCCAAGTTGAAACTCTGGACTTATGTACATTCCTCCTTCCACATTGGGTGCTGCCACCTCTGTCATGTTACAAAGAAAAAGATACTTTCAATTCTTGACAATTAATATGTTAAAAGTTATATTTGTGATTTATCATGGCATTATGCTACAAAGAGACCCTCGAGAGCTCCTTCAAGGAATGCGGTATCGACATTCATGGCTGGGAAGCATTATCTCTGCATGGCGAGAAGCTGTGAGTCTTGGAGTCTCAAGATTTGAAGCAAGTAGAGTGGCCAGTGCGATAGAGCGCCGAACCAACAGAAAGCAGAGAGAAGAAGCTTGCCCATCTGCAACCGACAAAACCCACCCATGTCAAATATGCGGCCGGCTTTTTAAAGCGAGGATTTGACTTTACAGCCATCTTCGAGTTCCTAGGAAATGAGAAATGTGCTCATCTTCGAACACGAAGGAGGAGCTATATATATATATGCTTCTTTTAGGTCACAGCTGTGGCCAGGGGAAATACTGCATTCCTCCTTAATCCTCAGACTCAAATACAAGCCTTATTAATATGCTTCTTTTATTTATTTTGTGTTGTTACTGAGTTGTATTCATTCTATGATCTGTAACAGCTCCAAATCATTCTTTGCTACTAACTTGCTCTTCCCTACAAGTTAACCAGACTTGTTCACATCAAAAGGTGGATATAAGGTAGAGACCAGACTTGATAAGTCTTATATAGTGGGTGTTATAAAGGTTAATTTTTGGTTTTTCATTGTTGAGATTCTATAGAGAGGGAATGAATTCAAATATAAAATGTTCTTTGCACTATACAGGCTAATCTTCATATAAATAAAAAAATCTGTAAACTGTTTCTTATTTCAAAAGAGACTCTTACCATAGTGTATTTCAGGCATGGTATTGTTGGCAGCTAAACACGGAACAGTACCAATAGTGACTGGCATACTGATCTCAGCTATGTCACCTTTACCTTTAGAGGTCTCCAAATAAATCTAAACAAATGATTTTTGTTATCACACATTGGAGTTTAGTTTTTAAATGAAAAGTTTAACAAAATTTACTATATAGGATGGAAAACAAATAATATGTGGAACTTTTCAATCCCTTCCCCCCTTTCTTATACAAAATCAATGTTCCATTTTTATGTTAAGTTGAAAATTACGTAACATAAGCTTAAACATTCAAGAGCACTATTTGTTATTAGAAGTAGGCCTATACATAATTCTTAGAAAAAAATTTAATAAAAAATCATTATAGTTCAATAAAATGAATAACAACATCTTGGTTGAAATGGTATATAATTTCAGATACAATAAGATCCTTTTTTTTATTGGTCCAATCTAATGGACATTCAGTAAGACTGTCAATGATATCTTCTATTTACTGCGATCTGCCTGTAAGCTATTAATAATTTCATTGAAATGAACTAATAGTAAAAAAAATGTACAAGAGTCAAATAAGAGGTCCAGTGAGTTTAAAATTTAAGGTGTAGAAAGAATTTTATTTTAAATGAAAGCTTTATGAAGAACTCATCTGAATACTTAATATCCACTGACTTCTTCCATTCTTCATAAACAACAGCTTTTACCATACACTGACATAAGTAATAATCCTTAATTATTGATACAAAAACAACACACTTATTCTTAAAAAAAATGGAAATGATGAGACTGACTACCTTTAATGTATAGAATATTTGAATGACCCCACAAACTTCAACCATTGTTGGTGGAATTATGGGGATGACAAGCTTAGCCATCAGTTCATCCAAGTTTGCAGTTTCATGAGGCGGGACCTTCTCACTTTCAACCTCTAATACTGTATGGCGAACTTCTTTAGATAATCCTAACACACCTTTATTAATGAAGAACTCCACATACTGCAATCAAAGTTTTATGTCTATAAAAATCAATATGTAAGTATAGAATTTAAAAAATGAGAAGGCCTACTAATGTATTTAAAGAGAATTGTTAATGAATAAGACGACAATGTATCAAATCAATCAAATGTAAAACACTGTGTACATTTCTTGTGTATAACTATTTGAAAACAAATGGCCTTCTGTATTCATAAACTATTGGAGATTCAAAATATTATTTTCAAACATATTAAAAGAATAGGGTGTATTTAAAAAAAAAAAAATTAAGTAATAAGAGTCCTACTTGTATTAATTTACAAAGAACCCATGCTTCAGAATTTCCTCCATTTTGTACTTCTGCTTTCAACAAAATATGCTCTCCACACACATAAGAGCTTCTTTCCAAAGTTGTTCTGAGAAGCATTGGTCCTTTACCACAACATAAGCTGCACGAGTTCTTCTTGGCTTCTGAAGAAACAGGAGACTGAAATGATACAAAAAGTGCATTCATTTTCTAGCACATCTAGGCTGGGACTCAATCTACTCTAATGATTCCTATTTTGAACAGGTTTTACTTCCCATCAGCCCAATGATAAACAAAAATAACTAACAAACTGTGAAGTATAGAAAGGAACCTACAACAAAACCAATTCATTGAATTCTACATTACTATACTTTATAGTAGCTAATATCAATGGCAGTGCAAGACCTAAATTTTATGTGGACAAAGTACAGCAATACCAATGAATTGATGGTCTTCTGTACCTACTATCAATAACCTATCTTACTAATTTCGATTAACATGCAAAAACAATTTTTACATTAGCTCTATATCTATCTATACATGTTAAATTTTTATATTTTAATGACATTATATTCTATTCTTATTTAATGTATCACTTTTTTGTCATGTACATGAAAATATATATAAAACATTGTTAATTTCATACTTTTTACAGTTATTATTTGATGGATGAGAGGATAAAAGGAACATTAGATTAAATGACCAGGAAGAGAGTGACCGGGGATAAAGTGACTGAAGATAAAGTGATCGAAGATGAAATGACCAGGGATGAAATGACCCTTTTGTAGATACTATACTATAATATAATGGACTGTCAATGTATATTTTAAAAATACTATTTAAAAAAAAAAGAATTAAATAAACGGAAATTTCTTTCTTTAAGCTCTATTGAAATCATATATTATAGATAGAATTTGTTATGGTATTGTAATTTTTCTATGATTCTACAATAAAACTTCAAAACTCAACTCTTCCATAATATTTTTTAAAATTTGTTTTCATTTTGCTTTTGGAAGACTCCTTTTAGCAAAGGCTCTAATTACTGATATTTTAATAAAATTTGAAAGACATTGTAAATTGCGTGGGTAAATTTTCTTTATTTTTACGTTGTGTAATAGAGTAGCTATTTAACATCTTTGAGTAAAAAGAATCAGATTGACTAGTTCTTCATATGATTCAAAAGCTTGAAAGTTAATGCTCTCATCCATTTCTCTTTTGGAATACTTGATTTAATCCATAATATAGGTGCTTAAACTCAAATATTGACACCTACCATTCTGCATCATTGTCATATCCTTGAACATCACAGTTTAGAATGTTTAACCCATTTTTTAGCTTTCACCATATTAATAAGTTAAATATTTCTGATAAAGTGGTCTATTGTAGTTACAGATGATGTATAACAAAATCATAGGATAACTGTAACTTGTTGAACCTTACTCATATTTGACCAAGCTTTTAAACTGATCTATTACAGGTATTTAAATAATAGAATAAAGAACAACAAAATGACTTTGAAAGATTAAACATGCACCAGGGAATTGCTTACCAAATATCTTTCATCCATGCAATGAATCTGTGGACCAATGATTGTGAAGTATCGAATACACTGTGGACATGAAGCATAAGGAATGTTGAGGTTCACCCGTACATAGTAGCGAATATTTCCTATTTTGCTTTCAAATGAGCATGGCAAAACAGTCTCTGGTAGTTGAAAATGGAAAGGATAGCGATGCCGTCCTCTGGTCAATATGGGAATTCCTTGATGAGAATCACTGTCATCTAGTCAACATAACGAAAAAAAACAAGTTTGTTACTATAACCAGCATTCTTATAATTCTAAATAACATCTCTAACTTTTCCAATATCTCTAAACTTATATAGTGATGCCCAGTCACTTTTTTTTAGAAAATTCTGTCTAATAAAGCTCATCTGACAACTGGGTGCAACTTTCAACAAATAATTTTCAGTAAATATACTTTCATTTAAACCTTCAATTTTCATAGACTCCTCTGTTCAATCATAGATCATCATAGCTTAGGTAAAAATACAAAAATTTTTTATGCAAAGCAATTTTAATTTTTAAAGCTGTTTTTAACTTATATATTTTTCCCTTTTAAATTCTTTTTACATCTTAACACTTCCAGCGACTAGTACCTTTCTTCATGATTCAAATAACAGCACATTCGAGTCATAACAATCATTTTTTTCCTACAATTTTAATGAATGTTTGATTTCTGAACAATTTGAAATAGCAAAATGTCATGAAAGTTAAACAATAAAAAGTGAGTCATCAATAATTTTTTAAAGTCTTTTGTTCTTCTGTACTCCAGTGGATTAAATATGTATAGTGTTGTTGTTTTTTTTTTTGTTGTTGTTTTTGTTTCATTTCATATATAAGTCTCAAACTTTTCTTCAGAAATGAAGATTATTTTGTCCTAGCTCAGGCTGTCTTCACACAGTAGAGTTAGGTAGTAGGCAGGGATTAACTTCTGGACCATAGTGTCCACAGTCCAAAGCACAGACCACATAACCAATCAGTCTTTGTGATCAATTGTGTAGCTTACTTTTTTTTAACAACAAATGCATTTCAGCATCTTTCTAGTTGAACTATTTGTCATCTTCTCTTATTCTTATCTTCTTTATAAGATAATGTAAATAAATATAACATCTCATTGCTTATATTACTTTTATCAGCTAAGTAATGAAAGTGAAAAAATATTGACCTTTGCCCCAGATCATCAATCTTTCCTCAAGATAATGCTCTTCTTGTTTCATAGTTCTGCGCTCACCAGCTCGAGTTATTTTCCATTCAGCATGAGCTTTCCCACGCAGAAACACTTTGATGTCTATAAGAACAATTTTAGAACTTTGTTTCAAATATATTGGATGCTCTACATATCTCAGAGACAAAGATTATTATTATTATTAATTTTAAAAATATAACAAACACTTCTAATCGAAGAAAAAAAAAATGAAATGATATTTGAACTGAATGTCAAAACATTCATGTGTGCTGATAATATATAAGTATTGGAAAAAGATTTTTTTTAAAGTTTATCCTATTTACTTAAACTAAATGTTAAAACTCTCTCAGCTACTCTTATCTTTTAGAGTTTAATATCTTACTTTGTAGACGCATGTTCTCCTCAACCTCAATGTATACATGACCAGTCAGCATGTCACCTGAATGGTACACTGACCTGTCCAGCTC
>JADKLZ010004507.1:0-16888 GCA_021533235.1 Biomphalaria straminea | reverse complement strand
AACAATCAATGGTACAGACATTTTATGTGTTTTATACATAGGCCTACATTTCAAAAGAGGTTTGCTAATTTTACATTGGTGAATTTTATTTTATTTTATTTATATATAAATTATTGCCCTTGTTACTAACACCATTTATACACTTAGAATTGTGTATTCTTTGCAATTCTTGAATGGGTGGTCTATGTGTAAAATTACTAGCGTATTATTCTGTTGTGTCCGGTCCTGAGTCGAAAGATTAGGCTCAGGACCGGACATAACGGAATGAGACAACATATGTACAGGAAGCTCAAAATCGGAACCAGTGAAATCTGCCAACCTGGAGTGTCACCAGAGAATGTTGATCATGTCCTCCAATACTGCTCTCTTTACCAAGATGCCCGTATAAGACACTGGCCCCAAAACACCCCAATAGAAAGAAAGCTATATGGAGAGCTCCCTGATTAGGAAACCACTGCGCAGTTCATCTCAGATATTGATCTAGTTATCTGAACGCTCCAACATAAAAATGAGGACGAAGAAGAAGCAGACTAGCGCATTACAAGATAAGTGTGGGGGGGGGCGGACTTAACAAAAAAATCTAATTGAATTATTTCAAAGACGAATTAAGTGATGAGAACTGTCTTTATTTTGATGTGACTTTCAAACCTTGTTCAACAAATTATCTTCTTATGTATAGCCTGACACAAAAGTTGTTTAGAACTTTGTATAAGTGTAACAAGCAAACCATGACCAAGAAGCGCATCAGACTGACTTTAATTTTCACCTCCAAAAAACTGATGTACATTTAAAAACCTTAGTCGCTATTAGTCATAATGTGGTTTTTTCGACATTGATTTGCATGCCAGATACCGTGAAAGTCTTAACTATGCGCATCTCCAAGTCAACTTCTTCTGTTCCTGCCAAGTTAATAATTCTACTTCCGCCAATATGCTTTAAAGTACCTTTGTAACATTCAAGAGCATCCTCCTTTATTCTTTCAAGGAAGATATTGAAAAGTGTTGGTCAAAGTAAAACAGCAGTGTTTCTCTCCAAATGTTGTTTTTATATTTTTTCTTGTATGCTTGCAAATTTGGAAAATAACTGCAGAATTAGAAAGCAGGATCCTAGCCAAGGAGTAAATATACTAAAGTAGGATCCTAGCCATGGAGTAAAGATACTATAGTAGGATTCTA
Organism: Biomphalaria straminea; assembly: GCA_021533235.1. Lineage (NCBI taxonomy): Eukaryota > Metazoa > Mollusca > Gastropoda > Planorbidae > Biomphalaria > Biomphalaria straminea. The sequence goes on along the minus strand of JADKLZ010004507.1, from coordinate 15,713 downwards.
GCCAAGGAGTAAAAATTCTATAGTAGGATCCTAGCCAAGGTGTAAAGATACTATAGTGGATCCTTGCTATGGAGTAAAGATATTATAGTGAAATACTATAGTAGGACACTAGGCATCTACAAAGACCGCACCACAAATGAGGAAATCCTCAGCAGGATCTTGATATTATCAGATAACTATTTTCTAGTTGTTTGTTTGAAAGAGGTTTTAGCTTTAATTGCAGCAATAAAAACATTCACAACTATTGAAACTGAGGCTGTAAAACCATTGATAGCATAGTTTGTTCATAGCATAGTTTGTTCATAGCTTAGTTTGTTCATAGCTTAGTTTGTTCAAAGCATAGTTTGTTCATAGCTTAGTTTGTTCAAAGCATAGTTTGTTCATAGCATAGTTTGTTCATAGCATAGTTTGTTCATAGCATAGTTTGTTCAAAGCATAGTTTGTTCAAAGCTTAGTTTGTTCAAAGCATAGTTTGTTCATAGCATAGTTTGTTCAAAGCTTAGTTTGTTCAAAGCATAGTTTGTTCATAGTATACTTTGTTCAAAGCATAGTTTGTTCAACGCATAGTTTGTTCATAGCATAGTTTGTTCATAGTATACTTTGTTCAAAGCATAGTTTGTTCAGTATTAAAACAAAATGAACAAAAGATCTGATTCTCTTTAAAAAAATGTTGTTTTAATTATGTATAAAGATTGTCAGAAAATGACTATAAGATTACATGCACATTAAAACATTTAAATAGTCAATACAAATGATACAAGAAGTAGTTAGTTTCAACATAGTACAAATATTGTGCATACACAAATTGTCCCCATCAAGTAACAAAAAGAAACTATTTCCCCAAACATATTTTCATAGTACTCTAAAAGTCAAAACAAAGTATAAAAACAGAATTTAAGCAATGAAAGTTGGCATCAAAAAGTGAGGCCAGCATTGCCAATGAGAGCTCTTCTCTGTCCACTACTGAGCAATTCAAAACCGGTTCAAGTTTGTCAATTGTAGGCCCATTTTTCTCTAGGTACTGCTAGACTGATGGTAAATTTCAACATATAATCAAGTGCTAGAATATACACCACAAATATTTCAACATTAATTCTGTCAATCTCATCAAGTGCTAGAATATACACCACGAATATTTCAAAATTAACTCTATGTGTCATGGTCCAAATAATATCATCACTGTTCTTTCTAATCAATTCTGTTCAAATGACATAACAGAGAAATGATTGTATGGTTAGGAGATAATGATGGAGTTACTGGCTTTCAATGTCAAGATCTCAAACGTTACCTTTTACCTGGCACATTCAATAATCATTTCCAATCTACTAGGAAAAGATGAATATTGTTTGGGTGTTAGTAAGTTAGCTTAATCACCTGATAAGCATTAGGTCATTCTTTCAAATGTTATAGTGTTCTTCTTGTTTGTGTCAGTTTTTCAATATACATTTTTTAAAATCTAGTGGACAACTATATGTTAAAGGTTAAATAGGAATGAAATTACATTTGTACAAGAAAGTTGAAGACTACATAAGTTTTACACAAGTATCTGAAACAGAAAACATTCTAAAAAGTCTTATTTCATCAATGCCAGACATTCCTTCAAATAAGAAGATGAAGTATTTCCCGAATCCAAGAACTACTAGTATCATTCATATTCAGTTTGAAACTATTGTTCATTTTGGCTGATTTGAGGTGCATGGTCATGTGATCTGTCAGTATAATCAAACTGAGACCAGACCCAGGTCATGTCAGTATAACCAGAGATCAGTCACTGTCAGGACAAGAGGTAAGAGCTTGAATGTATTCAATCTTTCATGTGAAGGAATGCCTGATAATTCTATAAAATAAAATACCACAAATACAAATCTATGATTTGGATCTAATGGTACAAAGTTCATAATTGAGTTTATGAGTCTATTTATAAATAGCCAAAATATTAATTCCCTTAGGCTGTGAAACAATTTATAGCCACAAGCATAAAGGAGTATTATAAAAAGTAAGTGAAAGCTGTCGCCTAGTGGACACTATGGCACTGAGGAACAACTGAGAAGAACATTATACAGACTGCCTACAACTGAGCAGCAAGAAGCTGGCTAGAGGTATTGCAATGTTCCTCTTTAGATCATGCTAGAAACATCTACAAACTTTGTATCTAGTCAATGCCACCATTGCAAAGTTTGTTTTTATAGTCATCATCTCAAAAGTGGATGTCCTTTACAAAGTCTCTAGATGTCAAAGTTTGGTTACATAGCACAGATCTTGAAAAAAATAAACCAACAAATGACCTACTTTTAGCTTTGAATAGTTTCCCTCTCTTGGTATTTCAATACAATTCATTTCCTCTTCTAATAGCCATAGATGTTTCCAAAAACATAAAACTAGGACAAATGATCAACTTCTGCTCTAGAACTGAGACACTGTTGATTATACACTTGTTAGGAACAAAATGGTCCTAAATAACTTGCAGCATCTCAAATAAGGACAGACAACAGAACCAGGCTTCTATCCTTACTTCCAAATATTTCAGAAGCCAAAGAAAGTCAAAAAGATCCCAAAGAGAATGAAGTGTTAAGAGAAGAGTTAGTGACATACCTCTTTGAAAATGGCCCAATTAGAAATACACTGTCCTGACAACTAATTAACTCTGTGGGTGACCATACATTAACAAGTAATCTGGTGAAGGGAAACAGGAAGGCAACTGGTTGGATGAAGAGAGAATGTTAAAAACACTTCATCAAGCCTCACAGGAACAGCATTGTAACTTTGATAGGAAGCAATTACTTATATTTCTCACAAAGAAATGGATCAATTCATCTGTCAAATAAAATGCACAATGACTCAACCTCTCCATCATCTCTACCATTGTGTTTCTGTGTGTGAATCCATACTGTCTCAGTAGGCTGACAAGAAACTTCTGACTAACTGTCATGGCTCTTGCGCTAGAACTGAATCTCATCCTCACCTTCTTCCCCTATCCCTTAGTCTGTTGGGGCAACACACATGATCTGTAAATCATCTTTCTCCATTCCTCTCTTGTCTTTTGCCTTGGATATAATTTTTTTCACTGACAGGCCTATCCTTTCTTTTATATTGTCTTTCCATTTCTTTCTCTGTCTGCCTATTCTTCTTTTCCTGGTTTAGCTCCCTATAAAAGATCTTTGCAAACCCTGAGGACCTTGTTATATGGCCATAAAGTTTTAGCTAGAATTTTTTCACACTGGTTAGCAGGTCACCATGGGAAAAATAGTTGTAATCTGGTTTATTACCTCTTCTGTTGTGATGTGCTCTCTGTATTTCACACCTAGGATCTATAGCATCTCAATTCCATTGCTAGGATCTTCCTCTATAGTTTGACTGACTAGACTAAATCTCACACTGATACATACATACATATATCAATATTTCTTATATATATATTTTGCTATTTATAAGAGAACAAAAACTTAATAGCTACTTGGAAGAATAAGTTTCTTGTAGGCCAAAGTGGCAGTACAGTACTAATAGTACATAAATTTATTTAGAATGTAGAGACTAGCTGAAGACAAGTAACAAATAAAAATATGTTTTAGAAAACATTTTTAACTAATGTCCAGACCACTCAAATGTTTGCAGTCAAGTCCGTCTACAACAATAAAATAATAAACTGATCTATAAATAGGCTCTACAAAGAGTGCAGCTTTAGTCCAATACTTGAAATAGTGTTACATACAATTTTTGTTCTAAAAATATTTGAAGAAAGCAACAAGAAAAAGCTTGTTTAATGCTTCAGGCAGGGCGAGCTGATGAAATACACTAAAAAGATTGAATGGGTCAGCTCAATGTTTACACAGAATACTAAACTGGTGGACTGTGACACTTTCTGTGGAACTATTCTCTATCTTCTGTAGGCATACAAGTAATTAACACTTGCAGGTTTGATCAAAAGTACATTTCAAATGGAACAAGAAAAAAGATGAGTTCACTATTTAATGAGTTCACTATTTAATAAGTAAAGTTCCCAGATGGGCTGATGATGAAAAGGTCCTCTGTTACTGTGGTCAATGGTTAACGAGGGTGTCATGTGACCAGCACAACGACCAACCACCTTTACTTTTCCCCAACTAGTGTTAGGCACCCATTAGAGCTAGGTGGATTAAGAGACACCCAAAGATCCTAAAATTAAAAATCCCAGTTTTCACCCCTGGTTCAGAAGCCAAGCCTTTTACCCTGCAGCCACCAAGCCTCCACAATTAAAGTTAGCTATTTAATAAATGGATTAAAAAAGCTGAAGTGTTTTAGCCTCATTTTATATTACAGGAAAAAATAGAAATATTATAATAAAAGAGTCTTAAAACAAATCAAAGCCAATAAATAAGCAAATAATACTGAGTGAAATAAATAATGAAAGAAAAATTCATTTAATAAATAAACTAATTCTGTAGTAAGGGAAGCAAAAACTGTACAGGTTATTATCATCTAACAAAAAGAACTAGAAAACTGCAGGCGCCTGATGCAGTTTCAACTCAACATTGCACAAAAATTAATACCACAATATAAAGTTTAAACAGTACAGGGCAATGCCAATAATGTCCAGAGATAAATCCTACAAAGACCAGTAGATAGAATCAAACAAAAAAAAATTGCACTTCATGACTAGATTCACTCATCCTAAGACCACAGTATACAATCTTAAGGTGATTCCCCTTGCTTACAAATAGAACTTAAGATAGCAAAAAAAATAGATGAGTGAATGAAGCTGAACTAGCTCAAAGATATATACATCATGTCATGGAGGCATCACAAATAAAACAACATAAAAAAAACCAGCAGCATACAATTGTGTCATTGTTATTTGATAAATAGCTGACATTTCCACATCAGAATTTCCTTATAACAGAATCAAGGTACATTAAGGTTTTCTACACAGATATTAAGCATTGGATAGTAATAATTCCTGTTAATGTTGTCTCACCTTGTTGTATAATCCTGATAATTAATATTGGAGAGTCTTTCTCTAGGATTGTCTTACAAGAATAGTTCATATATTTAAATAGCTACAAATGATTCCTGTTGATAAATATACTATTGTGTATCTGTGTCTTGAAATAAATAAAAGTATAAAGAATAGAAATGTTGAAACTAAATAGCAGTGTGTCTATTTGCCATTATCTCCTTTCCGATGTGATATGACCAACATTCAAACAAACAGATATATCTACAGCATATCTACAATTATTTGTTCCTAAAAAATGAAGCTGTTATTAATTAAAAACTAAAACTAATTGTCTATTTCCTTAATCTAGGGAAAAATTGTGAGTTCTCTAAAAAACTGAACTCTAGTAGATTTTAATTAAACATATATTTTTTTTAATTTATATGTTAGTAAATATTTTTTAAATGATGTGTTAGTTAAAAATTAGTCCACCATTTCCTACATTTCAGTTCATTTTATCTTACAACCTTTATCAAGAAATAAAGTTAAAGTTTGTATTTTTGTTTTGCACATTATCAAGAGTTGAATATATTTGGTTCAAAAATGCTTGGCTACAGTTTTACCACCTAACAAGGGAGATCGAGTTTAAATCCCAACACGAGCAGAGTTGTGTTTGCTGAACAGCTAAATGCAGATGAAAACCTTCTCCCAAATAATCACTTCCCCACACTAATCCACAATGAAATTGGACTGTAGTGCAATGATTATGCTATAAACATGAAGGATGGACTATATAAAAGCCATTTAAAAATATGATATTCTCACTAATAAATCTTATCTAATTAGTTTTCAAGCATTACTCTCTTTTTAAATTAATTGATTAATTATTTTAACATATAGGTTTTATATACACATATCCAATGAAATGCTATGCATTAAATAGAAACAGTAAATTTGTCCAATTATTTGAAGATGCTAACTCATTTACTAGCATTCTAGGCCAACATGTTGAATTATATGGCCATTGGTATGTAGAGAAAGCAGAGTTGTAATTTTGTTAACTAAAACAAACTGAAAATAAATAAATATAAAGTGACTACTAACTAACAAAGTGACTACTATAATTTAAAAATATATACACCCAGACAATTTCTCTACAAGAAACTGGAGTTAGATCAACAGTCTTCCACACTTTGTGCAGCAAGTTGTACTAGTGATTGGATACAAATGAAACAGTTGTAAGTAACAAAAAAATCTTAGGCCATAAAACTATGTTACTAATTTACTTAAGGGTATATTTCTACTAAAACTACATTTGTAACATATTCAGGATGGCAGAGTTGGAGGGACCACAAGTTGTTGATGTGCATACCACATTTATTTTGATAAAAGAACATGGACCATGTAAGTATGTTTATAATCCCTTTGTTTTTTGTTTAGTTCTAGACATTGCTTTTAATAAAAAAAAAAAGAACATTATTTAAAATAAAAAAGAATTCATGACAATGTGATAATCTAATTTGTTAAATGCCAAATTCAAAATGTCACTTCTGCCCCAGAATTTGTTCAAAGCAACTCATTTCTTTTCACTTTCCAAACTAGAAAGTAGAGTCCACCTCCATACAATCCTTGCATAATGAACACACAAAACATGTCCAATGTTTACATATGTTTAGGGGCATTTCTATGCTGCATTCATGTTCTGTATAATAAGCTATGCTGTTTAGGGGCATTTCTATGCTGCATTCATGTTCTGTATAATAAGCTATGCTGTTTAGGGGCATTTCTATGCTGCATTCATGTTCTGTATAATAAGCTTATATAAAACATTTTTTTTACAGAGTAATGAAGACTAAATAAATACAACTTAGCGATGAATTATTCATTCACTATAATATATCAATTCTTTTTAGGGCAATTTTTTTCTTCAGATTATAGGAAGTTTTTTTTAATATTTTGTAAGTTCAATTAAGTATTTGATAAAAAGCTACTATATAACCTCTCACCAAATATCATGGCAATAGAATTAAAGAAAACAAGTTTTTTTTTGTAGTGATATCTAGTTCTAATAAAACAAACAAAAAAATTGATAGATAAAAAGCCATAGCGATATTAATAATACCAATCTAAATTGAAAAAGGTTTTGTGTTAACGTGATAAAATTAACCATATTATTAGTAATAAGGGGTTACCAATGATAAAGACAGATAAAGAAAATAACTGCTAAAAATACATTTTTCTTTCCAAGTTCGACTACTGTGATGTGAAACATGTCACATACAACCAAGAAAAGAGCACTGGAGTCAAGTGTCTAAGAATATAATCAAACAGAGGAAAAAAAACATACATTTTTATATAGACTAGATTTAACTTGACATCTAAATAACAATGCTACATATTAGATTGATAGAGATTGTAACTCTAGAAATCTGAGGCTATATTTAGTAGTGCTTGTAGTCTACAGGTAGACTTTTGGGTTTGTTTAACAGGCTCAATACCAGTTAGTTCAGAGCTAATAAAGGGAAATAATTCATTCATTTTTCATTTTAAAAAATTGAGATCTTAGAAATATACCATAATGAATACATTTCAAATAGTTTTTGTTTTTGTCTTGCATGACACAAAAAAATAGTGTTCACAATAAAAATGTGTTTTAAGAAAGTAGAAAATTGTATTGGAAAATTGACTGTTTAGTTCAATAGAAAAATGAGATAACTGGCCAAAAAAAAGAATTCTGTTAAATGTGTATTAAATACAAATATTTCATGACATTATGGCTTACAAGATTGAAACTAGAATCTATTAGGCAGTACTGTCATCATGGAAACTTGTTTGATCCACCATTTCACTTTTGGGTCTTATAGTATAATTGAGTAAATGTTCTGTGTGCTCATCAGTCTGATCAGAAGTCTGTCTTGCGGCAGGAAATGAATGTCTGTCTTTGTGCTTAGGTTTTGGGGCCACTGAAGGTGTTTGTTTTGCAGGTGATAACTCTGCAGCAGCAGGGGCTGCAGCAGTGACAGTAGCAGCTATTGCAGCAGGTATGATAGTGTTAACTGTTCTTTCTATTGAGCTGTGATGGCTGAACCGGACATCTGCTACAGTGTGTAGCTCAGGAACAAAATCTGAGCTTTCTTTCTCTACTGCTGCACTGTAACGTTTCTCAAAGTCAGTCATTCCATCTTGATCACTGAGAGTGGGGAGGTCTTTATGAAATGATTCTTGCAAACTTGATTGCATGTTTGTCAGACGTTCAACATTTTCCAAGTCGGGTAAACACTTCGTTTCAGCCGAGGTGTTTAAAGATTCTGATAACAGAGCTGTCTGCTCACAGATTTCCACTTCTGCTTCCTCATGCAGAACAGTTTTCGGATAGATTTTTGTGAACGTTTGAACAGTGGGCACAATCTGACTTCTTCTTGGACTTTCTGCTTGCTGCTTTGAGTGATCATTTATAAGTGAAACATTGGCTTCATCCTGGACGTCTCGGGATGTATAGTTATTGGTTGGTTTACTGGAATCTGCAACATTACCAGTCTCTGATATTTTCTTTGCACCAGAAGATTTTTTAAGCCCCCTAGGAACCTTTTCCACCTCTGCATTCTCATCCCCTTCAGAAAGATGTTTACGCAGTTCATTGACAAGGGCTTTGTGAACAGTGTCATTGGATTTCTTGTGTTTTCTCATCATCTCAACGTGAGCCTCGATTTCTTGCTGCTGATCAACATGCCCTGGTCCATATCTGACTCCATCATCCCCTCTTTCCTGTACATTTCTAGTGGCTAACTTAGCTGTTATCTCTTTCAGAAATTGATCCTCAACAATGTTCTTTTTCACTTTAAGGCCACTGGAGCAGCTGCCTTCTTCTCCACCACTGACTTGAAACATCTTGACATGGTGCTGGGATAGGGTGGACGATTCTTGAACATTTAGGCCCTCTTGACTGCCTTTGTTATCATGGCTTTTGTTGACTTGCCTACTTGGCACCTGCAATAAGAGCAATTTTGTTAGTCCACAGAGAACATAGAAATACCAAAGATACAGTTACAAATTTCATTTTTGAAATTAAATTTTTCTTTGTTCTAATATTAAACTATATTACAGCCTATCATTTTAGTTTTAACTTTCTTTAAACAAAAGTCATTGTAGAGTACATTTATAAGTTAGTTGAAGTGCAAGACAAGAATTAGAAGTATGATTCTTAAGGTAGCAGTGTCTTTTGTATTAAACAATTTGTGAGTATTTCCCTTTCTTTTTTGATAAAAGAAAGAGAGAGAGAGAGAGAGAGAAAGAGAGAGAGAGAAAGAGAGAGAGAGAGAGAGAGAGAAAGGAATGATACTGTAACACTTTAAAAAAATATCCTAATAGCATTAAAAAGATCAATCTGGATCTACTGTCATGTTGCTACATTCAAAAGGAGTGAGATAAACTATTACAATAAATAAAACCAAATTGATCTTTCTTTTTTTTGTTGTTGTTGTTTTATTTAGAGAACAAAATACCAAAATAAATGTAGAAAGAGGAATGGGAATATGGCATTCAATTGAGGCCTTCAATAAATGTGTTTTTCTCTAAGCCTGAAACATAAAAGAATGGATGGGCCTGCCATTGAAAGAGGTTCTAAACAGGGCAAAGGATAGAGAGGAATGGAAAAGGACAGTCTACAGGTCTTGCTTGGTGCCCCAACGGTCCACAGACTAAGGGATGGGTAACAGGTAACTGAAACTGGTGGTATGAAAAAATGTATGTGGTGCCTAATAACATACATTGCTTGTTAAGTTGTTTTTTTTTTTTCAAAATTTATGGATTACATTTATAATTAAAGGTTGAATCTTTCAGTATATCGATTTTTTAATGAACTATTTATATTTTTCCTTTTTTCTGAGTCTAAACTTAAAAAAAAATAATTTTTCTTGAAAAATTTATTTTATTTGTATACTTTAGTAGCCAATTCATTTTCCTTTAAAATTAAATCAAATTTTTTAGATTATTTAATAAAATTAAAAAATTATGTAAGTTTTAGTAACACTACCCCTTGCTGATTTTAGTTTGTCCCGGAAAAACTCCTTTTTTTCAATTAAAATAAGAGTTAAAATGAAAGAGTTAAAAACCTAATGACTGAGTTTTGTATCTTTAATTAGCATTCATGAGGAGAATATGCAGGCCTAGAATCTAATAATCATTTCTGAAAGAATCTTGTTATAAGATAATGAAAAAGAAATTCCATTGGAAGTGTAAATGTAGTTTTATGTTTGGTCACCTGTAGCAAGTGTACATCAGTTTTACAAGGAGCCATACTTTCACCAGATACACACACATAGACAGGTCTGTACAAAATAGTCTGGTCCGTTTCTGGATCTACTTCATCTCCCATGTACACTTGTCCAAGTTGAAACTCTGGACTTATGTACATTCCTCCTTCCACATTGGGTGCTGCCACCTCTGTCATGTTACAAAGAAAAAGATACTTTCATTTCTTGACAATTAATATGTTAAAAGTTATATTTGTGATTTATCATGGCATTATGCTACAAAGAGACCCTCGAGAGCTCCTTCAAGGAATGTGGTATCGACATTCATGGCTGGGAAGCATTAGCTCTGCATGGCGAGAAGCTGTGAGTCTTGGAGTCTCAAGATTTGAAGCAAGTAGAGTGGCCAGTGCGATAGAGCGCCGAACCAACAGAAAGCAGAGAGAAGAAGCAGGCCCATCTGCAACCGACAAAACCCACCCATGTCAAATATGCAGCCGGCTTTTTAAAGCGAGGATTTGACTTTACAGCCATCTTCGAGTTCCTAGGAAATGAGAAATGTGCTCATCTTCGAACACGAAGGAGGAGCTATATATATATATGCTTCTTTTAGGTCACAGCTGTGGCCAGGGGAAATACTGCATTCCTCCTTAATCATCAGACTTGAATACAAGCCTTATTATTATGCTTCTTTTATTTATTTTGTGTTGTTACTGAGTTGTATTCATTTCTATGATCTGTAACAGCTCCAAATCATTCTTTGCTACTAACTTGCTCTTCCCTACAAGTTAACCAGACTTGTTCACATCAAAAGGTGGATATAAGGTAGAGACCAGACTTGATAAGGCTTATATAGTGGGTGTTATATAGGTTAATTTCTGGTTTTTCATTGTTGAGATTCTATAGAGAGGGACTGAATTCAAATATAAAATGTTCTTTGCACTATACAGGCTAATCTTAATATAAATAAAAAAATCTGTAAACTGTTTCTTATTTCAAAAGAGACTCTTACCATAGTGTATTTCAGGCATGGTATTGTTGGCAGCTAAACCAGGAACAGTACCAATAGTGATGGGCATACTGATCTCAGCTATGTCACCTTTACCTTTAGAGGTCTCCAAATAAATCTAAACAAATGATTTTTGTTATCACACATTGGAGTTTAGTTTTTAAATGAAAAGTTTAACAAAATTTACTATATAGGATGGAAAACAAATAATATGTGGAACTTTTCAATCCCTTCCCCCCTTTCTTATACAAAATCAATGTTCCATTTTTATGTTAAGTTGAAAATTACGTAACATAAGCTTAAACATTCAAGAGCACTATTTGTTATTAGAAGTAGGCCTATACATAATTCTTACAAAAAAATTAAATAAAAAATCATTATAGTTCAATAAAATGAATAACTACGTCTTGGTTGAAATGGTATATAAGTTCAGATACGATAAGATCCTTTTTTTTTTATTGGTCCAATCTAATGGACATTCAGTTAGACTGTCAATGATATCTTCTGTTTACTGTGATCTGCCAGTAAGCTATTAATAATTTCATTGAAATGAACTTATAGTAAAAAAATTGTACAAGAGTCAAATAAGAGGTCAAGTGAGTTTAAAATTTAAGGTGTAGAAAGAATTTTATTTTAGATGAAAGCTTTATGAAGAACTCATGTGAATACTTAATATCCACTGACTTCTTCCATTCTTCATAATTCAAACAACAGCTTTTACCATACACTGACATAAGTAATAATCCTTAATTATTGATACAAAAACAACACACTTATTCTTAAAAAAATGGAAATGATGAGACTGACTACCTTTAATGTATAGAATATTTGAATGACCCCACAGACTTCAACCATTGTTGGTGGAATTATGGGGATGACAAGCTTAGCCATCAGTTCATCCAAGTTTGCAGTTTCATGAGGCGGGACCTTCTCACTTTCAACCTCTAATACTGTATGGCGAACTTCTTTAGATAATCCTAACACACCTTTATTAATGAAGAACTCCACATACTGCAATCAAAGTTTTATGTGTATAAAAATCAATATGTATGTATAGAATATAAAAAATGAGAAGGCCTACAAATGTATTAAAAGAGAATTGTTAATGAATAAAATGACAATGTATCAAATCAATCAAATGTAAAACACTGTGTACATTTCTTGTGTATAACTATTTGAAAACAACTGGCCTTCTGTATTCATAAACTATTGGAGATTCAAAATATTATTTTCAAACATATTAAAAGAATAGGGTGTATTTAAAAAAAAAAAAAATTAAGTAATAAGAGTCCTACTTGTATTAATTTACAAAGAACCCATGCTTCAGAATTTCCTCCATTTTGTACTTCTGCTTTCAACAAAATATGCTCTCCACACACATAAGAGCTTCTTTCCAAAGTTGTTCTGAGAAGCATTGGTCCTTTACCACAACATAAGCTGCACGAGTTCTTCTTGGCTTCTGAAGAAACAGGAGACTGAAATGATACAAAAAGTGCATTCATTTTCTAGCACATCTAGGTTGGGACTCAATCTACTCTAATGATTCCTATTTTGAACAGGTTTTACTTCCCATCAGCCCAATGATAAACAAAAATAACTAACAAACTGTGAAGTATAGAGAGGAACCTACAACAAAACCAATTCATTGAATTCTACATTACTGTACTTTATAGTAGCTAATATCAATGGCAGTGCAAGACCTAAATTTTATGTGGACAAAGTACAGCAATACCAATGAATTGATGTTCTTCTGTACCTACTATCAATAACCTATCTTACTAATTTCAATTAACATGCAAAAACAATTTTGACATTAGCTCTATATCTATCTATACATGTTAAATTTTTATATTTTTAATGACATTATATTCTATTCTTATTTTATTTATCACTTTTTTGTCATGTACATGAAAATATATATAAAACATTGTTAATTTCATACTTTTTACAGTTGTTATTTGATGGATGAGAGGATAAAATGAACATTAGATTAAATGACCAGGAGATGAAATGACCAGAAGATTAAATGACCAGGAAGAGAGTGACCGGGGATGAAGTGACTGAAGATGAAGTGATCGAAGATGAAATGACCAGGGATGAAATGACCCTTTTGTAGATACTATACTATAATATAATGGACTGTCAATGTATATTTTAAAAATACTATTTTTAAAAAAAAAGAATTAAATAAACGGAAATTTCTTTCTTTAAGCTCTATTGAAATCATATATTATAGATAGAATTTGTTATGGTATTGTAATTTTTCTATGATTCTACAATAAAACTTCAAAACTCAACTCTTCCATAATATTTTTTAAAATTTGTTTTCATTTTGCTTTTGGAAGACTCCTTTCAGCAAAGGCTCTAATTACTGATATTTTAATAAAATTTGAAAGACATTGTAAATTGCGTGGGTAAATTTCCTTTATTTTTACGTTGTTTAATAGAGTAGCTATTTAACATCTTTGAGTAAAAAGAGTCAGATTGACTAATTCTTCATATGATTCAAAAGCTTGAAAGTTAATGCTCTCATCCATTTCTCTTTTGGAATACTTGATTTAATCCATAATATAGGTGCTTAAACTCAAATATTGACACCTACCATTCTGCATCATTGTCATATCCTTGAACATTACAGTTTAGAATGTTTAACCCATTTTTTAGCTTCACCATATTAATAAGTTAAATATTTCTGATAAAGTAGTCTATTGTAGTTACAGATGATGTATAATAAAATCATAGGATAACTGTAACTTGTTGAACCTTACTCATATTTGACCAAGCTTTTAAACTGATCTATTACAGGTATTTAAATAATAGAATAAAGAACAACAAAATGACTTTGAAAGATTAAACATGCACCAGGGAATTGCTTACCAAATATCTTTCATCCATGCAATGAATCTGTGGACCAATGATTGTGAAGTATCGAATACACTGTGGACATGAAGCATAAGGAATGTTGAGGTTCACCCGTACATAGTAGCGAATATTTCCTATTTTGCTTTCAAATGAGCATGGCAAAACAGTCTCTGGTAGTTGAAAATGGAAAGGATAGCGATGCCGCCCTCTAGTCAATATGGGAATTCCTTGATGAGAATCACTGTCATCTAGTCAACATAACGAAAAAAAACAAGTTTGTTACTTTAACTAGCATTCTTATAATTCTAAATTACATCTCTAACTTTTCCAATATCTCTAAACTTATATAGTGATGCCCAGTCACTTTTTTTTAGAAAATTCAGTCTAATAAAGCTCATCTGACAACTGGGTGCAACTTTCAACAAATAATTTTCAGTAAATATACTTTCATTTAAACCTTCAATTTTCACAGACTCCTTTGTTCAATCATAGATCATCATAGCTTAGGTAAAAAAAAAATTTTTATGCAAAGCAATTTTAATTTTTAAAGCTGTTTTTAACTTATATATTTTTCCCTTTTAAATTCTTTTTACATCTTAACACTTCCAGCGACTAGTTCCTTTCTTCATGATTCAAATAACAGCACATTTGAGTCATAACAATAATTTTTTTCCTACAATTTTAATGAATGTTTGATTTCTGAACAATTTGAAATAGCAAAATGTCATGAAAGTTAAACAATAAAAAGTGAGTCATCAATAATTTTTTAAAGTCTTTTGTTCTTCTGTACTCCAGTGGATTAAATATGTATAGTGTTGTTGTTTTTTTTGTTGTTGTTTTTGTTTCATTTCATATATAAGTCTCAAACTTTTCTTCAGAAATGAAGATTATTTTGTCCTAGCTCAGGCTGTCTTCACGCAGTAGAGTTTGGTAGTAGGCAGGGATTAACTTCTGGATTATAGTGTCCACAGTCCAAAGCACAGACCACATAACCAATCAGTCTTTGTGATCAATTGTGTAGCTTACTTTTTTTAACAACAAATGCATTTCAGCATCTTTCTAGTTGAACTATTTGTCATCTTCTCTTATTCTTATCTTCTTTATAAGATAATGTAAATAAATATAACATCTTATTGCTTATATTACTTTTATCAGCTAAGTAATGAAAGTGAAAAAATATTGACCTTTGCCCCAGATCATCAATCTTTCCTCAAGATAATGCTCTTCTTGTTTCATAGTTCTGCGCTCACCAGCTCGAGTTATTTTCCATTCAGCATGAGCTTTCCCACGCAGAAACACTTTGATGTCTATAAGAACAATTTTAGAACTTTGTTTCAAATATATTGGATGCTCTACATATCTCAGAGACAAAGATTATTATTATTATTATTATTAATCTTAAAAATATAACAAACACTTCTAATTGAAGAAAAAAAATGAAATGATATTTGAACTGAATGTCAAAACATTCATGTGGCTTATGCTGATAATATATAAGTATTGGAAGAAGATTTTTTTAAAAGTTTATCCTATTTACTTAAACTAAATGTTAAAACTCTCTCAGCTACTCTTATCTTTTAGAGTTTAATATCTTACTTTGTAGACGCATGTTCTCCTCAACCTCAATGTATACATGACCAGTCAGCATGTCACCTGAATGGTACACTGACCTGTCCAGCTC
>JADKLZ010004500.1:0-12225 GCA_021533235.1 Biomphalaria straminea | reverse complement strand
TAGTGCAAACTTGACATTCAGGGTGAATACTGTCTTTTGTTGTAGACACGATCAAAGTCCTTGATATGTAATAAAGTTGACTTAACCAACTTCTTGCACTAGACCAGTGTCCAACACTTTACGCTGAAAAGCCGGGCTGATCAACAATGTTCCTGGACGTTGCGGAACTCTAACAGTGGACAGACCGGTACGATTTCTTGATGGTAACTTGTCAACACAAGGCTGAGGCCCAGCAGCAATACAGTGAGCTCATAAGGAGTTTAGAGGTCTACATATAATCTACGATTGGTTAATCTTTACAATTTGTCTGGTCTGGCGATAATTTTTTTTTAATTTTTTCCCCAATGAAGTCCCGGGACAACTAATCTTCACCAGTTGACACCGAGAGGTCCTGGAGTTCTGTTAAAATCACCACAGACTGAAAAGCTATAAAATAATATCTGTTAGTAATTTGTATACATCATTTTTTTAAATTAGTCTTTTACAATAAATTGCTATTATGGTTTTCGATAGGATACCGCTATCTATGACGCGCATGATATTGGATGCCAATCGATCTATAATTGTCTCAATTCAGACAGTAGATCTTAAGAAAAAGAAACAGTTTCTTCATTATTCCTATAAAAAAGTAAAATATAATATAATATTTAAAAATACTTCCTTACTTTCGACTAATATTCTATATCTTCCTTAACAAGATTAAGTAATATATCTTCAGTCTTCAGTGATGATAACTAGAAGTATACAATCTTAAAAAAATGTGTAGTTATTTCCCTTTGATAATTATATTCTATTAAACGAGTTCGAATGATCGTTCTTGAGAACCAGTTAACAAAATATTAGACTAAATAGTATTGGTTAAAATGTTTAGGCTATCATATCATAAAAGATATCTTTTATATCATAAACTCCATTACTCAATATTCTTTTAGTAATTTTAAACACAATTTACACAATAGTATATTGAGTTACACAGAAACTCATATAAGCCTTTATGTGGACATGTATTTACATTAATTTGAATGCAGCCGATCAAGGGTACAAATCGCTCATGTAATAACTCTACACATAATAAGTTATACAGTCCACAGGTTTCATGATTTTACTCATTCGAGTGTTCGCCCCGCAAGAGAAATTTCAACCTAAGAGAGAGATAAAAAAAAGTTAATGGACAATGTTTTATTTTGTTGTTGTTTTATTTTCTTTTGATAATGTAATTAATTTTTTTAAAACGCCAAAGAGAAGGGGAGAGGGGGGGGTTATTGAGCTACAGTATTTTTTTAAAGGTGATGTGGTTGTTGAAATAAATAGGAATTCCAATAAAAATATATAAAAAAATTACGCACTTCATTTTTCTTTTCTTTTTTAAATTAATAAACGAGATTGCAAGATCTAGTCTACAAAATATAATTTTAAACTGTAACAATATAAAATCATTACAAAGATAATGATAATATTTTTCAACTGTTCAATTATTTTTATAATGGCCACATAAAATACAGAGAATCGCTTATGAATATGGAAGATTTTATAATTATCTATTGCTAGCTTCAAATTTGAAAGCGGCTACCTACAAAGTATAAAGGGCTAAAAAGGGAGCTGTTTCAAATTATATTTTTACAATTCCTGACTATGCCGCGACACCCCAACAGTTAATTATTTTCGTTCTTAAGTATAAGTAACTTTGCTTTTGTTAATGTTGCAGTAATATAATTGTAGGCCTAATGTAAATCTCTGATTTTCATTGCCAAAGCTTTATGTTTAATCATGAAACAATTGGTTATAAAATATTACAATATATCATATTCTTAAATTACTTAATAATCTCTATCATTCAATTGTAAATAAACGAAATGTCATGTCTTTATTTACCTTTCTTTTTTTTTTATTGACATTATCCACATTTGATACAAGTGTGACATTTTCTGTATTTAGAGTTGACAACATGATGTTATGCAAATAATGCAGTATTGCAAATTGAAGTTGCAACGCAAGACAAATAGGGACATGACTGCAAACGCCTAATCCAGAATTGTGTAATCATAGAGGAACCTTTCCATAGACATATATTATACCTAGACGGTAAACCGGAAATAAATCATCCGCGACTGATCGATTCACGCCGTAGAATCTATCTATATATAGATTTTTATGTACGTAAACTCCTTTTTGGGCGCTAAGGGGAGTCGCCCCAATAAATCTTAGAAAAGTAGTGATCTTTAGTTTTCAAAGTTTAGAAATAATGCAAAATCATTTCTCAGATATTCACGCAAATATATGAAACAAATCAATTTCCTGTGTGTTTCCATTGATCCAACTTTTTCAAAAATGTTCACGACATTTTTTGTAGTTTTAAAAAGTCTCCATGTCCCGTCTAGGTATAATAGATGTCTATGAATTTTTCGCTGCATCTGTATTAATCAGTTCAATACACTCTTTCTGTCTCCTAAACATCTTCAACTTTGACTTTCATTGGAGTTCTGGCAAATGCGAATAGGATGTTAAGTAAATTTGGAAAGTTTGATGTGTTATCAAATATTCTTTCCCAAAATAAGCAATTGCACTTGATCGTTGCTGTGACTTTTTTCATTGCTTTTTGTTATTTTAGTAGCATTGCCCTAGTTACTAATATTCGACCATGAATCACGATGAATCCAAAGACGTTTGGTGGCTCATTCTGTTGAAATTCAAACATACTTCCATGCTTGGAGCACCATCTGTCAAGACACCACAAATCATCAATCGACCCCCAAGGGGGTCGCCACCAATAGGTTGAGAAGCCCTGATTTACAAGGAACACATCGCTAGTATGTCCATACTTACCATAACCTTATGACCTGGTGAACTGTAAAGGTCACGTGTGCTTAGACACACGCATTTCCCGACACACGTGTTCAGAAAATAAAAAAAAATTAATTCTATTACAAACATGCTCAGTTACACTTTTTATGTTGAACATTTTCTGAACAACGGTTCTTCCTATACATCGATGAACAACGTGGCACTATTATGAACATCGAAGGAAATGAACAGGGTGACAAAGAAAATGATTTGATCCAGGCTAGAACAGGACAAAATCAAATATACCATTGTTACTAAATGTACTATTGTTACTAAGTGTACAATTAGTAATAAATGTACCATTGTTACTAAATGTACTATTGTTACTAGGTGTACGATTAATAATAAATGTACCATTGTCACTAGATGTAGGCTACTATTGTTACTAAGTGTACAATTAGTAATAAATGTACCATTGTCACTAGATGTACTATTGTTACTAAATGTGCTATTGTTACTAAATGCACTATTGCTACTAAATGTACTATTGTTACTAAATGTAGTATTGTTACTAATTGTACTATTGTTACTAAGTTTACTATTATTATGAAATGTACTAATGCTACTAAAATTACTATTTTTAACAAGTTACAGCGTATACTATTTAATAGCTTTAGATATAATGCATTCATATGTTAATTAAAGAAAACTTTTTGCTTCGCTCTTTTAAACATTATAATTTTAAACATTAAAGAAAAAAAAATCCCAAATGCACCCCTTCTAACAATAATGGCGCTCATTTCCAACCCCTTCCCCCCCACCCCACCATGTCTTGTAGCGGTGACAGTGTGTGTGACAAACCTGTGAGTCACGTGACCCTGGTGACAGGTGTTACGTCTGCCTGTCAAGGTCATGGGTTAAAATGTTATCAGGTCACTGCCATGAAATCACCTCCACCACCTCAACTACCAGTTTTTATTGTTTTACAAGATGAAGCCTTTGTTCTAAAAGGGCACGTAATGACGCCTGCTGTTCGAATCTGTTTGACTGATAATCAAGTCAACAGCTGGACAAGGATCTCCAAGCTCACAGTTGGCAATTATTTCTTATGGGCTCTAATGACAACTAATGAACTATGAAACCTAGTGATAGTACAAACTAGTCGAAAGAACCTTTTTTTTTCATCTTTAATACTAAATCTACTTTTAAGTTTTAACGAATTGATAATTTATTGACAGAGAACATTCTATCCACCTGTTTTTATGTACAGTGGATGTCTGTATTTATTTACTTTTCCCTCTAAATTTATATGTATGAAATGTCTGTCCTTTAACAGGTCGCCGCTGTAAAAAAACGCTGCATATGTTCTTTTGGCGTGCACTGCTGTTAGTTTAAAACTCAGTATGGCTATTGGATGCGTATAGATCGACATAGATTTAAAAGGCAGTCTGTATTAATTATGCCACAACATTTTTGTAACCCAGATTTGAATTCATGCGTGAAGTCATGTGTGAGTATAACTGATCCGCAGCGGCCGCCTTATATTACTTTTAAAATTTTTCTTTAGATTAAACAGAGAAGCACTTAATTCTCTATATTACCTACTAAACAAACAAAAAATTAAAAGGGAGATTAACTTTCACCTGTGGGATGTTCATCTTGTCACTATAAAATGTTCGTATTATGTGTACAATCATTGAACCAAAAGAGATTTCATATATATATGAATATTTTTTTTTTACATCTTGTTTGCTTACGGTACCTCTTGTCTGGCCGTCTACACATTTTGAGTAACTCCTCCAAAAAAACAACAACACATAAATAATTGCCAGTTTATCACAATGTGAAAATGAGACAACGTGTCCTCACTCAAGACCACTTAATTGTAATAATCACCTGAAATTTTGGGAACTGTATGGACACTTGATCGTTGTGCTGGCCACGTGACATCCTCGTTACTCCTCTATCAACTGTGCATCTCCCCCGTAGGTCACTTGGCATCGAGGAAAGTCATGGACATTTAAACAATAAGCTTAGACGATCATAGACTTAATGAGATTATGGAAATAACTACACTATAAATAGCATTTTCCCATGTGATTTCTAATTTTTCAATCCGATAGGAAACAGACGCTATTGTGTTTGTGCTGTTATTCTGTCTATCCGTCAGCCTATTAGAGTATCTCAAATTTTAGAACGTATTTATGTAATTAAAATTAAATAGGCCCTATATATATATATATCCTATGCACTTGTTTGTTTACCACCTTTGTCATGTATGTAACATAGCATTCGCTTTTATCAAAACTTACATAAATAGAAAAAGCATGTAATGTTCTACTGGTTAACGCGAGGCCAATCTTGTGCACCATTATAAGAGTAAATTTGATTTAATTTGAGTACACAAGTGTTAGGAATTTGTAGCACACAATACACTCGACACCTTGTTGTCTTATTAAGTAGATTATCTCCCATTTTTTTTTAAAGAACCTGACGAATGTATTGGTATTATTTCGCTAAAAAAGGAAAAATTTTACGGCTCACTGTATTAAAAGAAATCTTTTCTTATCTTATAAACTACGGACGTTCACTTAAAAAAGATAATCAACTTATTTTATAATTACGTAAGATATTGATTTAAAATTTAAAATATTATTTGCAATAATTGTTGATAGTTGTAATAACAAAAAAAAATGGGACGCGACTAGCAGACGAGCTTAGTCACGTGATTTGCCATATATGGAAGTGACAAGGTAAAGGCACAAATGAATGAACGACTGTGAAGTCAAGCCAGCAGCGGCAGTCTGACTCACGGACTCACGTGCACTATTCCACCCCCACCGACACCCCGCCCCCCTCTCTGTATCTCCTTGCACGCGCTTCGAGCTCTAACGTTTCAGGTGAGGGACCGTAAGGAGAAGATGAAGTGGAGGGGGGAAGGGAGGTACAAGGCAACTAGCGCCCCTCCTCGCCCCTTTTTATTCTTTACCTTAACTCAGGAGATTTAAAGCGACTTGGAAGTAGGTCAACTGTCGCACGCGTCTGCTCAAGTTTGCCGTCTGCACTGGCGCTGTATTTGACGACAATTTCAACTTTACGCTGTAATCGGAAGTACAAAAGAGGGAGAGAAAAAAAAATTACAATTAAGCAAGTATGACTAATACTAAAAATTGGCGAAAGCGTATGATAGAGTTTTGCGCATGTCTGTGTTGGCGACTTTAAGGGGTGGGGACGCCTTTAAAAAAAAGAGATTGGGGGGGGGGGAGGAGGAGGAAGTAGGTCACGTGAGCAATACCGGAAAAAAATCCACCATCAAACGTCTTTGTGGTCATGTAAGAAAAACGGCCACGAAAGGCGCGAACATAGGAAGTGGAAAGTCTAAACATTTCCTGGATCTTTTCTGCATCCGATACAGTTGAGCCGATGTTTTCGGTGCGTTTCGGTAATTAATATTTCCTGCACTCTTTCTCCAAACAAAGTACCTTTAGTTCCCTGCGCACTTGACAACAGGATTGAATTCTCTCCCTTCCACGCAGGAGATTTCTATTGTTGATTTGGGGTTTAGGCACCGGCTTGGCCAGTGTTAATTAGCCTGATTACGTCATCAAAAACAGCGCGCCCACTCTACACATCTTTTCCTAAATTGCAAATCTTTTTTTTTTTTCTATTAGGCGTATTATTTTATTTTATTTGGTCAATAGTATCAGAAATATAAAATAATTGCCCTTGATTTGAGTTTGGATTGAGGGGGGGGGGGTTAAGTGATTTTTAACAAAGAGATAACTGCCCAATCATGTGGTATGCACACTAGACTGTCTTTCGTCGGTCACGATAATACCGGGTTCGAACCCTTCCCCCAAAGCCATCCTGCAGTAGGTTTGGGTTTGAATGTAATTAACTTCAAATATGAAAGAACTGTCGACACGTGTAGAAGAAAACTAAATAGCGATTGGATTAAAAAAACAGAGCCTAGATATTTATTTATTATTCATAGTTATATGTTAAACTTTATGATCGGATATGTTGTTTATTTCAAAACATATTGTCTATTTCAAAACATATTGTCTATTTCAAAACATATTGTCTATTTCAACAAATAGTGTCTATTTCAAAACAAACTCTCAACACTGTTAAGATATGATTTAAAAAAATGATTTTAAAAAAATTAAACTAATACCAGTAAGCTATTGCTAATCTATAGTAGCTTTCTACTCCCACGGTCAATTAAGCAATGTTCATATATACAGAATAGTGAATCTAAAATATTTTTCAAATACTTTTTTTTTAAAACCAGAGTTTGTATGTTCAAGTATTTGATGATTATTAATGATTTGAAATTAAAAATTTCTTTATTATTTTATTATATTCTTCTTAATTGTATATAAGTTTAATCTCCAGATATTCGAAAATCGTATTTGAAATTTACATTTAATATCTTAAATTATAAAAGACCCTTACATCTCAAATAGCTTATACATAGATTTTAATTTTTCAAACGATTTAAATATACTGTGATTTGAGTTTATTAGGGACTCTTACCCACACGTACTCAAACGTGGAGACTAATTCAGTACTGCACTCTCATAATGTGACGTTACTCATGGCCCTCAGAGGGTGTTCACCCTCCCCCCCCGGCTACCTTGAGAGTTCACGGCCGAGTCTGACTCAACTCTATCTGGACACGTAAACCCAGAAAGAAACAAACAATGGCCATTCTTCTTGGCGCCCTAGCCCCTCAATCCCGCCTTAACTTCATTGTTCCCGAAGATCCTCATCGCATGGGGCGAGCTCACCCCCATGCACGCTCATGCCCTCATCCAACCACGGCGCCCTAAAGCACTCACAGTATCATAGCCATTGAAGATTTGCGAACCCGGGGGGGGGGGGGGGGGGGGGGGGGGGGGGGGGGCGTCTCACCCCCCAAAATTGCACCTGTTAAGATGAGTCAGACACCGGAACAAAGCAAACGTGCGCCCCTATCCCTGTTCACCTTTTCCTCTCATTGACCCCCCTTGAATGAAAGTGAATACATCTTAAGGTTTTACAATTTTTCTTCACTCCAGACCAATAGGCAAATAGACAGGAAGGGAATGACATGCACATATAATTATATTATCTAATATATAATGTACACTGTAAGGTGTGTGTCTATGTCCTTTATACAAACCAAAACCGTTTGACCAATCTTCATGAGACTTGGTATGATGGTTCCTTAGATACTAGCGGTGATCTTGGGATATGTAAAGTTGACCTACCCTAAGAGAGTTTACTAAATTTAGGTCGATGTGGCGTCCTGACATAGATATTACCAACTGCAAGAGCATTTTTTTTTTTTGAAATAATAAAAACAAAACAAAAAATAACACAAAGTGTAAAGCATAGGATTAAAGCCGATAAAATTGGATATTGTTACATATGTACCCTTTCTCTCCTAATTAACGATACCATCGTTGATTTGACCTTATTAATTTAAATTAATTTCGGTTTTATAAACTTTAATTAGCTTTATATAAAAGAGCATGCATTTCCCTATGATTATATACAATTAGTAACGTTTTCTGATTACAAACAAAAAATGTTATTGAAGTTAAATCATAACAGGGTAGAATATACACATGTGAAGAATGAATGATTCTGACAGAACATGGAAAAAATAATTACGGAGATATAGAGATTTAAAGATGTGTTCCAACTCAGTGGTGATCTATAGAGGAAGAAGATCAGTTGGGTAATAAGTGTCTAAAAGTAAAAAAGTAAAGTTCCCCTTTCAGACCTTGTGGTCTATAGGGCAGATGACGTAAAGGCCATCTGATTCTGTGGCCTATGGTGTCATGTGGCCAGCACAACGACCAACCGCCTTTACTTTTCCTCAACTGATGTCAGGTACCCATTAGAGCTGGGTGGACTCAGAGGCGCCCAAGAATCCCGAAATTAAAAATCCCGGTCTTCACCAGGATTCGAACCCGGGACTTCCGGTTCAGAAGCCAAGCGCTTTACCGCTAAGCCACCGCGCCTACTGTAACAAGTGTGTCAACAGTTCAAATACCGTCAGCCCTAAATTCTCTGATGTAATTCATCCCAACGTTGGAGCACATAGAGAACTGCTTCGCAAACCTTTTTCTAAACACTTCACACATTCTGAGTATTTAGCGGAACACTTTGCTTACTTGTTTTTTAAAGAGATTAATTTACGTGGAGGTTTACTAGTTAATTCTTCCAGTAGTTCGTGGAACACATATTCATTAATTTACGTGGAGGTTTACTAGTTAATTATTCCCGTAGTTCGTGGAACACATATTCAGTCCTCGTGAAACACTAGGGTTCTAAAGAACACAGTTTGGGAAGCACTGACATAGAGCATAATGGCGCCCATTTGAGGGAAATAAATATGTAACATGTAATTTTAAATTAAAATAGAAGTGTAAAATCTTACTTAAAAAAAAAAAAAGTTCTCCTTTCAGACCATATGGTCTATAGGGCAGATGATGTAAAGGTCATCTGATTCTGTGGCCTACGGTTAACGAGGGTGTCATGTGGCCAGCACAACGACCAACCGCCTTTACTTTTCCCCAACTAATGTCAGGTACCCATTAGAGCTGGGTGGACTCAGAGGCGCCCAAGGATCCCAAAATAAAAATCCCAGTCTTCACCAGGATTCGAACCCGGGACCCCCGGTTCAGAAGCCAAGCGCTTTACCGCTCAACCACCGCTCAGCTACTTTATGTTCCATTAATTTAGTAAAAATAAACATTTATTCGTGTCTGGAAAAAAAATGAGAAAAATTGAATTGGCAAGAATGGTGGTTGATCCCACTCCAGTCACGTCAGATTAGCTACGCAGCCATACTTCTAGATGCGAAATTTTAGCTTGAAATTATTGATTCAATGTTTACTTTCAACTTCCTTACATTATGAAGGAAGTGTCAGCTAATAGAGGAAATTGAATTTCGTAAATCGTAGCTAAAGACCAAAAAGAGTACAACCAAAGACTTATATCTTATATCTAGACTGGAAATCGGAATTAAATCCTCAATCGCGAATGCTCGATTCACAGACCTATCTATATAGAGATTTTTATCTAAGTAAACTCTTTTTTCAGGCTCTAGGGGGAGTCGTCCCAATCAATCTTTTCTGTCTTAGAAAAGTAATGATCTTTAGTTTCAAAGTTTAGAAATAATACACAATCATTTCTCGGATATTCACGCAAATATTTGAGACAAAGCCATTTCCTGTTTGTCTCCATTGATATAATGTTTTAAAAATCCTAGATGGGAATAATTCGTGTTAATTTAAATCATCTTATGTACATTTAAATAGATTGATTACCTAGATCTTTTTAGATTATGTATCTAAAGATTGCAAAATAATTATTATGAGACGAGAGTACTCTTATTTTTGATGTTCAATTACTAGATCTAGATCTAAGAATTAAACTATATCTCACATAGGTTAGGGTTGAAAAGAATGAAAAAAATTTACATCTATTTTACTTTGTAACAAAAAAAAAGTTTTGATCCAACTTTCTAAAACATTTTCACGACATTTTTTGTAGTGTTAAAAGTATCCATGTCCTGTCTAGATATAATATACAAGTCTATAAGTACAACATTATTTCTGCAAGAAATGTTCAAATATGTAAATATTCTCAACTATTTCTATTACACATTTCATATAGGCTGTAGTTCTACATCTAGCAACACTCTAAACTCCAAAGATACTAGAATATGAACAATTTAATTTAAAAAAAAGCATTAAAAATAATCCAAAACAAAGATTATCTAAAAGGGAAGAACTCTGTCCATAAAACTTTATCTACCAATAATGTTTCCCTTATTTCCCTTATTCAATGTCGTATTAAAACATTAATTATCAATAATTAATTGTCTAATTTTTATTTGTATTTATGTTTATTAATTCTTGGTTTGTTAGGTACAAGAAATAATTGTTTTAAGCATCAACTTGATCGGAGAATGCGTGAGGGAAGAACAGCGTTAACAATTACAACTGGGACTAAACCCAACAAATTTAGCCATACCTGTGAATACTGAAGTATTAGTTTCCCTTGTTGCTAGTAAACAAAATAATGAATTACCAGTAATTACTGTCTCATTGGTTACATTATTTTCATGACTCATGTCCTGTCTATGTCAATGAACAACTGTGCAAAGTTTTAGCTTGATCCGAGATTGGGTGTGGGAGAAATAACGTGGACACACCTTTTTTACAAGACACACAGAGTTGATATAAGCTTTGTAATTAAATAAGATTGAGCTATAAATGTAAGAGTTTAAAAATGTAAATTCTGCAGTGCTAAAAAGTGCATACACATTCTCCTATAACTTACACAAAAAAAAACAACAACTTATCCACACTTATAATTATACACTGCATACAGCTAAAATGCTACTAATTAAAGTTTTACCGCTATAGACGAAAACGTTTAATATGTAAATGAAGATTATTTTCTAGGTATAGTGTAAACAAGTCACTATCACATTGTCACTTTACACTTTCGATTTGATGATCACGTTTTACTGAAGCACAGACTACAAAGGCCATTCCATTCAATAACTGGCAGCTAGCGGGGCAGCAGCCAAATGACCAACCTTTATGACTTCCCCCCCCCCAACTTCAAATGGGGTCAAGGTTATTTTACCGCGGGGATATGGAAGTGGTCATAGTGGCGTTCTTAAATCTCAATAATTTTATCGCTAACAATTAATCCGAAGCTATCGCCTCGTTTGACAATCACGTCGCTTTGTGATTTGAAGGAGGCGTAGGGTTTCTTGAATTTCATTATTCCTTCACCACGTTTCGGTACTTAGACTGATAGTTTATCGTTTAGCTTGACATTGCTATAGAGGCGCTGTGGCTGAGTGGAAAGGTACTTGGCTTACCGGGGTCGAATCCTAGTGAAGACTGGGATTTATAGTTTCGGGATCTTTAGGGCGCCTCAAAGTCCACCCAGCTCTAATGGGTACCTGACACTAGTTCGGAAAAAGTAAAGGCGATTGGTCGTTGTGCTGGTCATATGACACCCTCGAGGGCCAAGTAAATAGATGACCTTTAGATCATCTGCCCTATAGATATCTGATGGGGAAAAATACTTTTGCACTTATCCTTTAGTCTTTTATTTCATTAATCATGAAATGTTTCCCAAAGTGTGCTGAAAAAGTGTATTTGAAATGTTGCAAGAATTAACTAATAGACCACTACGTGAATTAAACTCTCTAAAAAATAATCAAAGTGTTCCGCTAAACACTTAGAATGTGTGAAGTGTTCCCCTAAACACTTAGAATGTGTGAAGTGTTCCGCTAAACACCTAGAATGTGTGAAGTGTTCCGCTTAACACCTAGAATGTGTGAAGTGTTCCGCTAAACACTTAGAATGCATGAAAAGTTCCGCTAAACACTTAGAATGTGTGAAGTGTTCCGCTAAACACTTA
>JADKLZ010004497.1:0-12302 GCA_021533235.1 Biomphalaria straminea | reverse complement strand
TAGTGCAAACTTGACATTCAGGGTGAATACTGTCTTTTGTTGTAGACGCGATCAAAGTCCTTGATATGTAATAAAGTTGAATAAACCAACTTCTTGCACTAGACCAGTGTCCAACACTTTACGCTGAAAAGCCGGGCTGATCAACAATGTTCCTGGACGTTGCGGAACTCTAACAGTGGACAGACCGGTACGATTTCTTGATGGTAATTTGTCAACACAAGGCTGAGGCCCAGCAGTAATACAGTGAGCTCATAAGGAGTTTAGAGGTCTACATATAATCTACGATTGGTTAATATTTACAATTTGTCTGGTCTGGCGATAATTTTTCCCCAATGAAGTCCCGGGACAACTAATCTTCACCAGTTGACACCGAGAGGTCCTGGAGTTCTGTTAGAATCACCACAGACTGAAAAGCTATAAAATAATATCTGTTAGTAATTTGTACAAATCATTTTTTTAAATTAGTCTTTTACAATAAAATGACATTATGGTTTCCAACGGTTTGCCGCTATCTAAGTCGTCCATGATATTGGACGCCAATCGATCTATAATTGTCTCAATTCAGACAGTAGATCTTAAGAAAAAGAAACAGTTTCTTCATTATTCCTTTAAAAAAAGTAAAATATAATATAATATTTAAAAATACTTCCTTACTTTCGACTAATATTCTATATCTTCCTTAACAAGATTAAGTAATAAATCTTCAGTCTTCAGTGATGATAACTAGAAGTATACAATCTTAAAAAAATGTGTAGTTATTTCCCTTTGATAATTATATTCTATTAAACGAGTTCGAATGATCGTTCTTGAGAACCAGTTAACAAAATATTAGACTAAATAGTATTGGTCAAAATGTTTAGGCTATCATAGCATAAAAGATATCTTTTATATCATAAACTCCATTACTCAATATTCTTTTAGTAATTTTAAACACAATTTACACAATAGTATATTGAGTTACACAGAAACTCATATAAGCCTTTATGTGGACATGTATTTACATTAATTTGAATGCAGCCGATCAAGGGTACAAATCGCTCATGTAATAACTCTACACATAATAAGTTATACAGTCCACAGGTTTCATGATTTTACTCATTCGAGTGTTCGCCCCGCAAGAGAAATTTCAACCTAAGAGAGAGATAAAAAAAAGTTAATGGACAATGTTTTATTTTGTTGTTGTTTTATTTTCTTTTGATAATGTAATTAATTTTTTTAAAACGCCAAAGAGAAGGGGAGAGGGGGGGGTTATTGAGCTACAGTATTTTTTTAAAGGTGATGTGGTTGTTGAAATAAATAGGAATTCCAATAAAAATATATAAAAAAATTACGCACTTCATTTTTCTTTTCTTTTTTAAATTAATAAACGAGATTGCAAGATCTAGTCTACAAAATATAATTTTAAACTGTAACAATATAAAATCATTACAAAGATAATGATAATATTTTTCAACTGTTCAATTATTTTTATAATGGCCACATAAAATACAGAGAATCGCTTATGAATATGGAAGATTTTATAATTATCTATTGCTAGCTTCAAATTTGAAAGCGGCTACCTACAAAGTATAAAGGGCTAAAAAGGGAGCTGTTTCAAATTATATTTTTACAATTCCTGACTATGCCGCGACACCCCAACAGTTAATTATTTTCGTTCTTAAGTATAAGTAACTTTGCTTTTGTTAATGTTGCAGTAATATAATTGTAGGCCTAATGTAAATCTCTGATTTTCATTGCCAAAGCTTTATGTTTAATCATGAAACAATTGGTTATAAAATATTACAATATATCATATTCTTAAATTACTTAATAATCTCTATCATTCAATTGTAAATAAACGAAATGTCATGTCTTTATTTACCTTTCTTTTTTTTTTATTGACATTATCCACATTTGATACAAGTGTGACATTTTCTGTATTTAGAGTTGACAACATGATGTTATGCAAATAATGCAGTATTGCAAATTGAAGTTGCAACGCAAGACAAATAGGGACATGACTGCAAACGCCTAATCCAGAATTGTGTAATCATAGAGGAACCTTTCCATAGACATATATTATACCTAGACGGTAAACCGGAAATAAATCATCCGCGACTGATCGATTCACGCCGTAGAATCTATCTATATATAGATTTTTATGTACGTAAACTCCTTTTTGGGCGCTAAGGGGAGTCGCCCCAATAAATCTTAGAAAAGTAGTGATCTTTAGTTTTCAAAGTTTAGAAATAATGCAAAATCATTTCTCAGATATTCACGCAAATATATGAAACAAATCAATTTCCTGTGTGTTTCCATTGATCCAACTTTTTCAAAAATGTTCACGACATTTTTTGTAGTTTTAAAAAGTCTCCATGTCCCGTCTAGGTATAATAGATGTCTATGAATTTTTCGCTGCATCTGTATTAATCAGTTCAATACACTCTTTCTGTCTCCTAAACATCTTCAACTTTGACTTTCATTGGAGTTCTGGCAAATGCGAATAGGATGTTAAGTAAATTTGGAAAGTTTGATGTGTTATCAAATATTCTTTCCCAAAATAAGCAATTGCACTTGATCGTTGCTGTGACTTTTTTCATTGCTTTTTGTTATTTTAGTAGCATTGCCCTAGTTACTAATATTCGACCATGAATCACGATGAATCCAAAGACGTTTGGTGGCTCATTCTGTTGAAATTCAAACATACTTCCATGCTTGGAGCACCATCTGTCAAGACACCACAAATCATCAATCGACCCCCAAGGGGGTCGCCACCAATAGGTTGAGAAGCCCTGATTTACAAGGAACACATCGCTAGTATGTCCATACTTACCATAACCTTATGACCTGGTGAACTGTAAAGGTCACGTGTGCTTAGACACACGCATTTCCCGACACACGTGTTCAGAAAATAAAAAAAAATTAATTCTATTACAAACATGCTCAGTTACACTTTTTATGTTGAACATTTTCTGAACAACGGTTCTTCCTATACATCGATGAACAACGTGGCACTATTATGAACATCGAAGGAAATGAACAGGGTGACAAAGAAAATGATTTGATCCAGGCTAGAACAGGACAAAATCAAATATACCATTGTTACTAAATGTACTATTGTTACTAAGTGTACAATTAGTAATAAATGTACCATTGTTACTAAATGTACTATTGTTACTAGGTGTACGATTAATAATAAATGTACCATTGTCACTAGATGTAGGCTACTATTGTTACTAAGTGTACAATTAGTAATAAATGTACCATTGTCACTAGATGTACTATTGTTACTAAATGTGCTATTGTTACTAAATGCACTATTGCTACTAAATGTACTATTGTTACTAAATGTAGTATTGTTACTAATTGTACTATTGTTACTAAGTTTACTATTATTATGAAATGTACTAATGCTACTAAAATTACTATTTTTAACAAGTTACAGCGTATACTATTTAATAGCTTTAGATATAATGCATTCATATGTTAATTAAAGAAAACTTTTTGCTTCGCTCTTTTAAACATTATAATTTTAAACATTAAAGAAAAAAAAATCCCAAATGCACCCCTTCTAACAATAATGGCGCTCATTTCCAACCCCTTCCCCCCCACCCCACCATGTCTTGTAGCGGTGACAGTGTGTGTGACAAACCTGTGAGTCACGTGACCCTGGTGACAGGTGTTACGTCTGCCTGTCAAGGTCATGGGTTAAAATGTTATCAGGTCACTGCCATGAAATCACCTCCACCACCTCAACTACCAGTTTTTATTGTTTTACAAGATGAAGCCTTTGTTCTAAAAGGGCACGTAATGACGCCTGCTGTTCGAATCTGTTTGACTGATAATCAAGTCAACAGCTGGACAAGGATCTCCAAGCTCACAGTTGGCAATTATTTCTTATGGGCTCTAATGACAACTAATGAACTATGAAACCTAGTGATAGTACAAACTAGTCGAAAGAACCTTTTTTTTTCATCTTTAATACTAAATCTACTTTTAAGTTTTAACGAATTGATAATTTATTGACAGAGAACATTCTATCCACCTGTTTTTATGTACAGTGAATGTCTGTATTTATTTACTTTTCCCTCTAAATTTATATGTATGAAATGTCTGTCCTTTAACAGGTCGCCGCTGTAAAAAAACGCTGCATATGTTCTTTTGGCGTGCACTGCTGTTAGTTTAAAACTCAGTATGGCTATTGGATGCGTATAGATCGACATAGATTTAAAAGGCAGTCTGTATTAATTATGCCACAACATTTTTGTAACCCAGATTTGAATTCATGCGTGAAGTCATGTGTGAGTATAACTGATCCGCAGCGGCCGCCTTATATTACTTTTAAAATTTTTCTTTAGATTAAACAGAGAAGCACTTAATTCTCTATATTACCTACTAAACAAACAAAAAATTAAAAGGGAGATTAACTTTCACCTGTGGGATGTTCATCTTGTCACTATAAAATGTTCGTATTATGTGTACAATCATTGAACCAAAAGAGATTTCATATATATATGAATATTTTTTTTTTACATCTTGTTTGCTTACGGTACCTCTTGTCTGGCCGTCTACACATTTTGAGTAACTCCTCCAAAAAAACAACAACACATAAATAATTGCCAGTTTATCACAATGTGAAAATGAGACAACGTGTCCTCACTCAAGACCACTTAATTGTAATAATCACCTGAAATTTTGGGAACTGTATGGACACTTGATCGTTGTGCTGGCCACGTGACATCCTCGTTACTCCTCTATCAACTGTGCATCTCCCCCGTAGGTCACTTGGCATCGAGGAAAGTCATGGACATTTAAACAATAAGCTTAGACGATCATAGACTTAATGAGATTATGGAAATAACTACACTATAAATAGCATTTTCCCATGTGATTTCTAATTTTTCAATCCGATAGGAAACAGACGCTATTGTGTTTGTGCTGTTATTCTGTCTATCCGTCAGCCTATTAGAGTATCTCAAATTTTAGAACGTATTTATGTAATTAAAATTAAATAGGCCCTATATATATATATATCCTATGCACTTGTTTGTTTACCACCTTTGTCATGTATGTAAAATAGCATTCGCTTTTATCAAAACTTACATAAATAGAAAAAGCATGTAATGTTCTACTGGTTAACGCGAGGCCAATCTTGTGCACCATTATAAGAGTAAATTTGATTTAATTTGAGTACACAAGTGTTAGGAATTTGTAGCACACAATACACTCGACACCTTGTTGTCTTATTAAGTAGATTATCTCCCATTTTTTTTTAAAGAACCTGACGAATGTATTGGTATTATTTCGCTAAAAAAGGAAAAATTTTACGGCTCACTGTATTAAAAGAAATCTTTTCTTATCTTATAAACTACGGACGTTCACTTAAAAAAGATAATCAACTTATTTTATAATTACGTAAGATATTGATTTAAAATTTAAAATATTATTTGCAATAATTGTTGATAGTTGTAATAACAAAAAAAAATGGGACGCGACTAGCAGACGAGCTTAGTCACGTGATTTGCCATATATGGAAGTGACAAGGTAAAGGCACAAATGAATGAACGACTGTGAAGTCAAGCCAGCAGCGGCAGTCTGACTCACGGACTCACGTGCACTATTCCACCCCCACCGACACCCCGCCCCCCTCTCTGTATCTCCTTGCACGCGCTTCGAGCTCTAACGTTTCAGGTGAGGGACCGTAAGGAGAAGATGAAGTGGAGGGGGGAAGGGAGGTACAAGGCAACTAGCGCCCCTCCTCGCCCCTTTTTATTCTTTACCTTAACTCAGGAGATTTAAAGCGACTTGGAAGTAGGTCAACTGTCGCACGCGTCTGCTCAAGTTTGCCGTCTGCACTGGCGCTGTATTTGACGACAATTTCAACTTTACGCTGTAATCGGAAGTACAAAAGAGGGAGAGAAAAAAAAATTACAATTAAGCAAGTATGACTAATACTAAAAATTGGCGAAAGCGTATGATAGAGTTTTGCGCATGTCTGTGTTGGCGACTTTAAGGGGTGGGGACGCCTTTAAAAAAAAGAGATTGGGGGGGGGGGAGGAGGAGGAAGTAGGTCACGTGAGCAATACCGGAAAAAAATCCACCATCAAACGTCTTTGTGGTCATGTAAGAAAAACGGCCACGAAAGGCGCGAACATAGGAAGTGGAAAGTCTAAACATTTCCTGGATCTTTTCTGCATCCGATACAGTTGAGCCGATGTTTTCGGTGCGTTTCGGTAATTAATATTTCCTGCACTCTTTCTCCAAACAAAGTACCTTTAGTTCCCTGCGCACTTGACAACAGGATTGAATTCTCTCCCTTCCACGCAGGAGATTTCTATTGTTGATTTGGGGTTTAGGCACCGGCTTGGCCAGTGTTAATTAGCCTGATTACGTCATCAAAAACAGCGCGCCCACTCTACACATCTTTTCCTAAATTGCAAATCTTTTTTTTTTTCTATTAGGCGTATTATTTTATTTTATTTGGTCAATAGTATCAGAAATATAAAATAATTGCCCTTGATTTGAGTTTGGATTGAGGGGGGGGGGGTTAAGTGATTTTTAACAAAGAGATAACTGCCCAATCATGTGGTATGCACACTAGACTGTCTTTCGTCGGTCACGATAATACCGGGTTCGAACCCTTCCCCCAAAGCCATCCTGCAGTAGGTTTGGGTTTGAATGTAATTAACTTCAAATATGAAAGAACTGTCGACACGTGTAGAAGAAAACTAAATAGCGATTGGATTAAAAAAACAGAGCCTAGATATTTATTTATTATTCATAGTTATATGTTAAACTTTATGATCGGATATGTTGTTTATTTCAAAACATATTGTCTATTTCAAAACATATTGTCTATTTCAAAACATATTGTCTATTTCAACAAATAGTGTCTATTTCAAAACAAACTCTCAACACTGTTAAGATATGATTTAAAAAAATGATTTTAAAAAAATTAAACTAATACCAGTAAGCTATTGCTAATCTATAGTAGCTTTCTACTCCCACGGTCAATTAAGCAATGTTCATATATACAGAATAGTGAATCTAAAATATTTTTCAAATACTTTTTTTTTAAAACCAGAGTTTGTATGTTCAAGTATTTGATGATTATTAATGATTTGAAATTAAAAATTTCTTTATTATTTTATTATATTCTTCTTAATTGTATATAAGTTTAATCTCCAGATATTCGAAAATCGTATTTGAAATTTACATTTAATATCTTAAATTATAAAAGACCCTTACATCTCAAATAGCTTATACATAGATTTTAATTTTTCAAACGATTTAAATATACTGTGATTTGAGTTTATTAGGGACTCTTACCCACACGTACTCAAACGTGGAGACTAATTCAGAACTGCACTCTCATAATGTGACGTTACTCATGGCCCTCAGAGGGTGTTCACCCTCCCCCCCCGGCTACCTTGAGAGTTCACGGCCGAGTCTGACTCAACTCTATCTGGACACGTAAACCCAGAAAGAAACAAACAATGGCCATTCTTCTTGGCGCCCTAGCCCCTCAATCCCGCCTTAACTTCATTGTTCCCGAAGATCCTCATCGCATGGGGCGAGCTCACCCCCATGCACGCTCATGCCCTCATCCAACCACGGCGCCCTAAAGCACTCACAGTATCATAGCCATTGAAGATTTGCGAACCCGGGGGGGGGGGGGGGGGGGGGGGGGGGGGGGGGGCGTCTCACCCCCCAAAATTGCACCTGTTAAGATGAGTCAGACACCGGAACAAAGCAAACGTGCGCCCCTATCCCTGTTCACCTTTTCCTCTCATTGACCCCCCTTGAATGAAAGTGAATACATCTTAAGGTTTTACAATTTTTCTTCACTCCAGACCAATAGGCAAATAGACAGGAAGGGAATGACATGCACATATAATTATATTATCTAATATATAATGTACACTGTAAGGTGTGTGTCTATGTCCTTTATACAAACCAAAACCGTTTGACCAATCTTCATGAGACTTGGTATGATGGTTCCTTAGATACTAGCGGTGATCTTGGGATATGTAAAGTTGACCTACCCTAAGAGAGTTTACTAAATTTAGGTCGATGTGGCGTCCTGACATAGATATTACCAACTGCAAGAGCATTTTTTTTTTTGAAATAATAAAAACAAAACAAAAAATAACACAAAGTGTAAAGCATAGGATTAAAGCCGATAAAATTGGATATTGTTACATATTTACTCTTTCTCTCCTAATCTCTCCTAATTAACTCTTTCTCTCCTAACTGTATATACCAACGTTGATTCCACCAGAATGTGGTAAATAATTACGGAGAGAAAGAGTTAACGATACCATCGTTGATTTGACCTTATTAATTTAAATTAATTTCCGGTTTTATAAACTTTAATTAGCTTTATATAAAAGAGCATGCGTTTCCCTATGATTATATACTATTAGTAACGTTTTCTGATTACAAACAAAAAAATGTTATTGAAGTTAAATCATAACAGGGTAGAATGTACACATGTGAAGAATGAATGATTCTGACAGAACATGGAAAAAATAATTACGGAGATATAGAGATTTAAAGATGTGTTCCAACTCAGTGGTGATCTATAGAGGAAGAAGATCAGTTGGGTAATAAGTGTCTAAAAGTAAAAAAAAGTAAAGTTCCCCTTTCAGACCTTGTGGTCTATAGGGCAGATGATGTAAAAGTCATCTGTCTGTGGCCTATGGTGTCATGTGGCCAGCACAACGACCAACCGCCTTTACTTTTCCTCAACTGATGTCAGGTACCCATTAGAGCTGGGTGGACTCAGAGGCGCCCAAGAATCCCGAAATTAAAAATCCCGGTCTTCACCAGGATTCGAACCCGGGACTTCCGGTTCAGAAGCCAAGCGCTTTACCGCTAAGCCACCGCGCCTACTGTAACAAGTGTGTCAACAGTTCAAATACCGTCAGCCCTAAATTCTCTGATGTAATTCATCCCAACGTTGGAGCACATAGAGAACTGCTTCGCAAACCTTTTTCTAAACACTTCACACATTCTGAGTATTTAGCGGAACACTTTGCTTACTTGTTTTTTAAAGAGATTAATTTACGTGGAGGTTTACTAGTTAATTCTTCCAGTAGTTCGTGGAACACATATTCATTAATTTACGTGGAGGTTTACTAGTTAATTATTCCCGTAGTTCGTGGAACACATATTCAGTCCTCGTGAAACACTAGGGTTCTAAAGAACACAGTTTGGGAAGCACTGACATAGAGCATAATGGCGCCCATTTGAGGGAAATAAATATGTAACATGTAATTTTAAATTAAAATAGAAGTGTAAAATCTTACTTAAAAAAAAAAAAAGTTCTCCTTTCAGACCATATGGTCTATAGGGCAGATGATGTAAAGGTCATCTGATTCTGTGGCCTACGGTTAACGAGGGTGTCATGTGGCCAGCACAACGACCAACCGCCTTTACTTTTCCCCAACTAATGTCAGGTACCCATTAGAGCTGGGTGGACTCAGAGGCGCCCAAGGATCCCAAAATAAAAATCCCAGTCTTCACCAGGATTCGAACCCGGGACCCCCGGTTCAGAAGCCAAGCGCTTTACCGCTCAACCACCGCTCAGCTACTTTATGTTCCATTAATTTAGTAAAAATAAACATTTATTCGTGTCTGGAAAAAAAATGAGAAAAATTGAATTGGCAAGAATGGTGGTTGATCCCACTCCAGTCACGTCAGATTAGCTACGCAGCCATACTTCTAGATGCGAAATTTTAGCTTGAAATTATTGATTCAATGTTTACTTTCAACTTCCTTACATTATGAAGGAAGTGTCAGCTAATAGAGGAAATTGAATTTCGTAAATCGTAGCTAAAGACCAAAAAGAGTACAACCAAAGACTTATATCTTATATCTAGACTGGAAATCGGAATTAAATCCTCAATCGCGAATGCTCGATTCACAGACCTATCTATATAGAGATTTTTATCTAAGTAAACTCTTTTTTCAGGCTCTAGGGGGAGTCGTCCCAATCAATCTTTTCTGTCTTAGAAAAGTAATGATCTTTAGTTTCAAAGTTTAGAAATAATACACAATCATTTCTCGGATATTCACGCAAATATTTGAGACAAAGCCATTTCCTGTTTGTCTCCATTGATATAATGTTTTAAAAATCCTAGATGGGAATAATTCGTGTTAATTTAAATCATCTTATGTACATTTAAATAGATTGATTACCTAGATCTTTTTAGATTATGTATCTAAAGATTGCAAAATAATTATTATGAGACGAGAGTACTCTTATTTTTGATGTTCAATTACTAGATCTAGATCTAAGAATTAAACTATATCTCACATAGGTTAGGGTTGAAAAGAATGAAAAAAATTTACATCTATTTTACTTTGTAACAAAAAAAAAGTTTTGATCCAACTTTCTAAAACATTTTCACGACATTTTTTGTAGTGTTAAAAGTATCCATGTCCTGTCTAGATATAATATACAAGTCTATAAGTACAACATTATTTCTGCAAGAAATGTTCAAATATGTAAATATTCTCAACTATTTCTATTACACATTTCATATAGGCTGTAGTTCTACATCTAGCAACACTCTAAACTCCAAAGATACTAGAATATGAACAATTTAATTTAAAAAAAAGCATTAAAAATAATCCAAAACAAAGATTATCTAAAAGGGAAGAACTCTGTCCATAAAACTTTATCTACCAATAATGTTTCCCTTATTTCCCTTATTCAATGTCGTATTAAAACATTAATTATCAATAATTAATTGTCTAATTTTTATTTGTATTTATGTTTATTAATTCTTGGTTTGTTAGGTACAAGAAATAATTGTTTTAAGCATCAACTTGATCGGAGAATGCGTGAGGGAAGAACAGCGTTAACAATTACAACTGGGACTAAACCCAACAAATTTAGCCATACCTGTGAATACTGAAGTATTAGTTTCCCTTGTTGCTAGTAAACAAAATAATGAATTACCAGTAATTACTGTCTCATTGGTTACATTATTTTCATGACTCATGTCCTGTCTATGTCAATGAACAACTGTGCAAAGTTTTAGCTTGATCCGAGATTGGGTGTGGGAGAAATAACGTGGACACACCTTTTTTACAAGACACACAGAGTTGATATAAGCTTTGTAATTAAATAAGATTGAGCTATAAATGTAAGAGTTTAAAAATGTAAATTCTGCAGTGCTAAAAAGTGCATACACATTCTCCTATAACTTACACAAAAAAAAACAACAACTTATCCACACTTATAATTATACACTGCATACAGCTAAAATGCTACTAATTAAAGTTTTACCGCTATAGACGAAAACGTTTAATATGTAAATGAAGATTATTTTCTAGGTATAGTGTAAACAAGTCACAGGCACATTGTCACTTTACACTTTCGATTTGATGATTTTCATTTTACTGAAGCACAGACTACAAAGGCCATTCCATTCATTAACTGGCAGCTAGCGGGGCAGCAGCCAAATGACCAACCTTTATGACTTCCCCCCCCCCAACTTCAAATGGGGTCAAGGTTATTTTACCGCGGGGATATGGAAGTGGTCATAGTGGCGTTCTTAAATCTCAATAATTTTATCGCTAACAATTAATCCGAAGCTATCGCCTCGTTTGACAATCACGTCGCTTTGTGATTTGAAGGAGGCGTAGGGTTTCTTGAATTTCATTATTCCTTCACCACGTTTCGGTACTTAGACTGATAGTTTATCGTTTAGCTTGACATTGCTGTAGAGGCGCTGTGGCTGAGTGGAAAAGTACTTGGCTTACCGGGGTCGAATCCTAGTGAAGACTGTGATTTATAGTTTCGGGATCTTTAGGGAGCCTTAAAGTCCACCAAGCTCTAATGGGTACCTGACACTAGTTCGGAAAAAGTAAAGGCGATTGGTCGTTGTGCTGGTCATATGACACCCTCGAGGGCCAAGTAAATAGATGACCTTTAGATCATCTGCCCTATAGATATCTGATGGGGAAAAATACTTTTGCACTTATCCTTTAGTCTTTTATTTCATTAATCATGAAATGTTTCCCAAAGTGTGCTGAAAAAGTGTATTTGAAATGTTGCAAGAATTAACTAATAGACCACTACGTGAATTAAACTCTCTAAAAAATAATCAAAGTGTTCCGCTAAACACTTAGAATGTGTGAAGTGTTCCCCTAAACACTTAGAATGTGTGAAGTGTTCCGCTAAACACCTAGAATGTGTGAAGTGTTCCGCTTAACACCTAGAATGTGTGAAGTGTTCCGCTAAACACTTAGAATGCATGAAAAGTTCCGCTAAACACTTAGAATGTGTGAAGTGTTCCGCTAAACACTTA
>JADKLZ010004494.1:0-12122 GCA_021533235.1 Biomphalaria straminea | reverse complement strand
AACCCTCCCCCCCCCCCCTCCAATACCTCTCTCTATCTCTCTTACTCTATGTATTTACCATTTGACATTAGCAATTAAATATTTGACGTAAGCGAAGAGCATTTAAAAAAATAATTTAGCGATACGATTTTACTATTTTATATTTACCAATTCACAATTAGCGTTCA
The DNA here is from genome assembly GCA_021533235.1 of Biomphalaria straminea. Lineage (NCBI taxonomy): Eukaryota > Metazoa > Mollusca > Gastropoda > Planorbidae > Biomphalaria > Biomphalaria straminea. Next base: position 11,955 of record JADKLZ010004494.1, on the reverse strand, counting down.
ATACGTGGGATTAGGGTTACACGTTTAACGTTTTTATGTGTGCGTAAATAGCATGTCGTTTTACATTTGGCTTGTGTTTGCATTATGTCTTTATTTCATTGTATGTATGCAATGATACATGTCGTCAGTCATGATGCATACATGTCGAATGTGTGTCAAACGTGAGTACATGTGTGTGAGTGTGTCTTTCAGATTACTTTTACAACTAGTAGTTATAACTCTAATTCCGAGATATAGAAAGTTGGTCGAGTCCCCGGCTCACACTGACTTCTGTTTCCTTTGCTCTTCTCCTGAGCCACCTCCCCTCCCCCCAGCCCAGGCTCCCTTCAGTTTGATGCTCTCCGTGTGACGTCACGTTCTACCTGTCTGGATGTTTGCCTACCTCCGTCATCCCACCCTCTCTCAACCCTCCCCTCCTCCTCTTTGTGATACTCTTGACTCCCGGAGAAAGATCTGACATTCTTTTTTGCTTTGTAATCTTCGGAGCTCCAGTCGTTCCCACGCTTGTCTTGTTTCTCTCTCCTCCGTCTTCCTTGTCTGCGTCACTAGCGATATAGAGTCTCCATACACTTTTTTTTTTTATTATTGAGTTGTACGTTGTAAGAAGATCGCTCGTTTGTACTCATTAGTTAGAACTAGTCTAGAGTGTATGGAGATACTGCCTTCAACCAGTTCTATAGTTTATTGCACGGAGGCTTGTCTGACAGCAACATTTGAGATCTTTGATGTAACTATTACCTCCTCTTGTTTGTGGTCAGAGGAGACGCCTAACACCTCCATCTTGGGAGACATTTCCAACTAGCGTGGCACTGGCGGCGTTAATGTATGGAGGTTGTCAATGCATGGAGGTTGTCAATGCATGGAGGTTGTCAATGCATGGAGGTTGTTAATGCGTGGAGGTTGTCAATGCATGGAGGTTGTCAATGCATGGAGGTTGTTAATGCGTGGAGGTTGTCAATGCATGGAGGTTGTCAATGCGTGGAGGTTGTCAATGCATGGAGGTTGTCAATGCGTGGAGGCTGTCAATGCATGGAGGTTGTCAATGCATGGAGGTTGTCGATGCATGGAGGTTGTCAATGCATGGAGGTTGTCGATGCCAATGAAACTTCTGCAGCTTTACTCTATGTTGTGGGTAGAGGTTTCAAATGGTAGGATAGTATATGGATATCGGGCCCTAGGTTCGGGCGTCAATGGCTGTATATGGCTTTCTGGCGTCAGTATTTTACAAAGGATGAGGAATTAGAGGGACAACTAATGTCAGGTACCCATTAGAGCTGGTTGGTCTCAGAGGCGCCCAAAAGATCCTGAAATTCAAAATCCCAGTCTTCGCCAAGATTCGAACCCAGGACTTTCAGTTCGGAAGTCAAGCGCTTTATCACTCAGTCACCGCGCCTCCGGACTTCTGGTACCCCCCCCCCCAATTGTATATAGTTGGCTTTAGTTACTGTTGCTGCTAATGTTACAATTTTCGCTGATGGTAACGTTACTAGTATTACATATTTTGCCTTTGTGTCTATATTGTTAGAAGACCTTGATTTCGCCGATGACATCTGCCTCCTCTCCCATACGCAACAAAATGCTCAGACCAAACTCACCAGACTCTCAGAAATAGCAAAAAAGACTGGACTTCTAATCAATAAAAAGAAAACAGAAGTTATGAGGATCAACAATAGACAAGAGAACCCAATCATGCTACAGGGAGAAAACATCCTTGGTACAGACCACTTCACCTATCTCGGAAGCAGAGTTAGCAAAGACGGTGGAGCTGATGATGATATACTAATTTGAATAAATAAAGCTAGGTTTGCCTTCTCAACTCTTCAAACAATCTGGCGCTCCAAGGCAGTATCTCTACATAACAAGATAAGAATCTATAATACTAACGTTAAGTCTGTTCTCCTTTATGGTTCAGAAACTTGGAGAGTCACTAAAAGAAATATGGAAAAGCTCCAAACTTTTGTTAACAGATGCCTACGCCGGATATTAGGAATTGGGTGGCCAGAAAAGATAACCACTACCGATTTGTGGAAAAAAAAACTAGACAAAAGCCCATAGCACAAGACAGTACCAAACGAAAATGGAGCTGGATAGGACACACCTTGCAAAAACCAGCTACCAATGTTGCAAGGAAGGCTCTTGACTGGAATCCACAAGGAAAGAGGAAAGTGGGCAGACCCAAGCAAACCTGGAAGAGGTCAGTCATCAGTGAAGCTGAGGGTACTGGAATGACATGGGAGCAGATGAAGAGAGCTGCTCAGAACCGAGTTCGGTGGAGAGGTGTGGTTGCGGCTCTATGCTCCCCTGGGAGTACACAGGATTAAGCCAAGTCAACGTTACTAGTATTACATATATTGCCTTTGTGTCTATATTGTTACTAATGTTACTTTTGACGCCATTGTTGGTGTGTTGTCGTTTTTTTGCTATTATTTTTATCTCTGCTGCTGTGGCTAATAACATTTTTGCTGTTGCTACTATAGTCGCTATTATAATTGTTATTGCTGCCTTTCGTGTTCAATTATTATGGCTTCGCAAGTTTCTATTCTTCTGACAGTTTCACAATTCTCAGGCAATGGGGACCCCTTTTGAGGCCCCTCCCCCCTTTTCATTTCCAATTGTTTTAATATCCCTCCTCCTTGCAATTCCCCCCCCCCCTCTTGTTTCGCAGCTGATTGCGTAATAGTGTTCATGACCTATATATTCTGGGAGAATCCCACTCAATGTGAACATATGTGTGAGTACGGCGAGATGCTAACACAAGCATGCGTGTGAGTACATAACAGCTGTATTCATTGACATACACACTCACACATTGATCGCATTGGTGTATTAGGTCAATTATTCTCATAGAAATGAGTAAGCCACACTGTAAGTCACAGCCGTCTAAATGTCTAAAATGTATACATATGCGGGGGGGGGGGAACAATGCTTTATCCAATATCAACATACCAAATTTTAGTTTTTCGTTAACTTTTGAATGCTGGAATGCTAGAACTGTTTAACTCTTTCCCTCCTAACTGACGATACCATCGTTGATTTCACTAGAATGCGGTAAATAATTACGGAGAGAAAGAGTTAATTTCAAAAGATTTTTTTATTGAGGATCACTCTGGCATTCAGAAAAAGGTAATGGGCTTATGGGTCAAGGCATGCACAGATATGCAGCGTTGCCTTACATCTCGACCCTAATTCGTGTAAGGCTTTGTCCTCGTTTCGTCCTCTCTTTTGTGCATTCAGTCGTTTGATAACCGTTACTATGGTAACAATAATAATATATCGAGTGGGTCCGCAGAAATGTGGAAATGTTTACAATAAAATCTTCTTCGCTAAAAGGCTGATGATCAAATTGAATAATTTTAATAATAATCAACTCACCCCTTACTGCTGTTTTATATGCCTGCTGTGTAAATTTTTTGTTTGACGAACTAATTTCTAGACTATGCATTTATTTGGCTTTTTCACATAGGGTCCATGGTCAAGTTTGGACTATATAAAGGGATCTCCGGGTCATAAAAGTTTGAGAACCTCTGTTCTGGGAATTCGTGACGCGATGTTAAACGTGACAGTAAAGAATATATATATACTAAAACTACTCACTGTTTCCTCTCCATGGCAGCAAACAAAAAATGGTACAAGTTATTTCCGAAGTCCATTTCTGTTTATTTACCCGCTCTTTTTAGAAGCTGTCTGTTTTCAATAGGACAGGTCAGAGTTCACATCAACAAACTTAGTCCGTAGGTTTATTTTAGGAACGAAATAGATGAACAAAAAGTTCATGAATTTGAAGCCTGTTTTATTGAACTAGATTAATTATGTCGAAAAAAAAATTGAGTTACATTGTCCTGAATACATACATGTTTTTACTTGGCATTATCTTATCTTATCCCATACTGACTGAAATGCAATGAAAAGGATTTTTAATATGGCGTTTATTATTTTGTGTTAATATCTCGTTTCATCTTCTTGCGTGGGGGGGGGGGGGGGCGGTGGCTATGTGGTTAGGCTCTTAGCGTTTGAACCTGGCTCTCTGGGTTTGAATCTCGGTGAAGACAGGGATTTTTAACATCGGGATTTTCAGGGCGCCCCTGGGTTCACCCAGCTCTAATTATTCCCTGGTTTTTTTTGTTGGGGAAAGAAAAAGGTGGTTGGTCGTTGTGCTGGGCACATAACACTCTGCTCTTTAACCGCTGGCCAAAGAAATAAATGACCTCAGCATCATCTGCCCTAAAGATCGCAAGGTCTGAAAGGGGGGTACGTTGTCTTCCCTTGAACAGCGCTACATTACTTCCTATTGCTTTGTCTTCTTTTTTTCTCTTCTCACACAATTGATCGCTCAAACTGAAACGGCATACACCGGATCTGGAAACTTAAAGTGTAAACAAGGGGAGGATTACTCTGATTAACTTTTAGTGTCAAACTACCAAACGTATTGTTAGAACTTTTACACATAATGGACCTCATTCATCAATTGTAAACAAACAACATCTAGCCACATGATTCTCTATATCTTCTATACAAATTACTTAATCCATAAAGGCTGTCACGTGATGCGTATTATTCATTGTTTTATCAATATTATGACGTTGCTAAATGTGCTTATTTACGATTAGTGAATTAAGTCAATGTTTGGGGGATTTAGTTTGACATTCATCTCTCTAAACCTTTTTTGTTTGTTTTGTTTTTTTTTAATTTTGTCGCCACAGCACACCCTCCCCGTATTGTTATACCCCTAAGCCTAATAAAACCGTATATAATTTAATGCTCCGTGGACTTATCTGGTAACGTAGTTTTGTGAGCTAGCCTGGTGTTCAGTTTTATATGAAATGATTCTAGACCTAATTACATACCAACACTGTACGCATTGTTCCGACCATAAAGAAATGAATATAGACTATTTATAGAGTACATAATTATGCATTCTTTCAAAACGTATTCCTTCCCCCCCCCTTCCCGTACCGTAGCCGTTTTCTGACCTCGGGTAGCAACCTTTACGTGGTGAGTAATCCCTGGAAGGCTGAGTACCGTGGGAAAATAGGGTGAGCATTGTTTGTTCGTGTGCCAGGTATGTTTAGCCTTTCAGCTGAGCTAGTCACCCCGTTGGAAATGCTGCTGTAGGATAAGTCTTAACTCTATTCCTTATAGGCGCATCATCTCCTGACGTAGGCTTACTCTGCGATCTATATGTCATATCACTACAATGTGGACACATTCATCGCTGCGGCATTGTAGAGTATATAATACTAAAAAAAAAATTATTAGTCTGACACATTTATGAAGATTTCAAAATTCTGTTGTCTAAATGTAGTCTTTGTGTAGTCTAATTGTAGTCTTTATGCAGTTGATATGAAGACTTTGTATGTATATATGTAGTCCATATGCAGTTTTTTAAATGCAGTTTTTACGTTATCATTATGTAGTCAATATGCAGTCTTTATGTAACCATTTTGTAGCCTATATGTAGTATTTACGTAGTTTATATGCAGTCTTTATGTAGTCTACATATACATACAGTCTTTGTATAGTCTATACTCAGTGGCGTAGCAAGGTACCCGTGGGCCCGGGTGCAAGAATATGTTGTTGGGCTCCCTTCCCCAATGAGATGAATTTACAGTGACACAGAACAATTTAAAAAATTTGAATGTATTGGTCAATTTACCCAAAGACATTTCAATGCAAGTAGAGTAGCCTTTTTTTTTATCAGTAATAATCTCTTTACGTTTGATTCAGTTAGGATTCAGACAAGTAATAATACCATTTAAAGTCAATGTTTGTACAATTTCTTAACAGAATTAAACGACTTAAAGAAGTTTCAACTGAATAAAGAAGTGATTTGTGAGTTCTACATTTTACACATTTATATTACTAAAGCACTTTTAGGTGTAAAACTGTTCAATATTGATACAAACTATAATCTAATTCTACTTCCATCTTTTAACTGTAAATAGATCGAACATAATTCTGTTCTTCTAAGTAGCAAGGTCAGTAACCAGTGCATCTAGTTCTAAACCTTTGACTGTTTCTCGCTCAATGGAACAACACCAAGTGAAGCCAACCTGCTCTGTGTCATAGAAATGTGTAAAATATTTTCTCCTGTCAGATTTCAATATTTATAGCAATTTTAAATAAGGCTTAATAAGAGTTTTTTTTTAAATAACTATAATGGTAATAACTTTATTTAAGAACTATGAACTATAAACCATTAAATACTAAGCATTGGTCAAAAGTAAGACACTATCCCATGATCAATGTGGATATCACTATATCTTCTAGATCATTATTATATACCTGCTCTCCAATTCGGTCTCGCTATTCATTGTAATAGCACAAGCATGATACCTACGATGTTTCTTTTGATTGCTTAATATTTAATGATACTTTTATTCTGTTGTAGTCATTTTAATATCATACAGTGGACAACAGAACAAAATAACTTCACAGTAAAAGATTTGTCGTATCGGATAAAAAATTATATTTGTTTAGTCTGCCAAGTTATCAGACTTATGTAACTGCAAGAACCATTGTGTGGAAGAAAGAAAGTGTTATTTACGAATTTTAAATACAGTAAATAAAAGAAACAGATTAAGCTTTTAAAAAAATTGAATAATTAGTAAATGTGTCGAAATATTAATTCTTGACCATCGAGACTATCTCACTATACCTAATTGTCATTGTTACTCGCCTCTTTCCTTATTTTTCTGTATAACACATTCATATTTTGTACACCAAACTTTCTCGATTCATTTCAATCCATTAATTAAAATAATAGCCTTTTAATACTACCAATACACCATAAACATACATGGAAAACAATGGGATGAAATGGCAACAATAGTCCTCTCAAAAGTACAATTAGGGCTAACCATCATTATATTAAGCCTGGTGGAGAACAACTCCTTACATTTAAATAATACAAGCCGCTGGTATGTTAACTCTAGCTTAAAACACATGGATAATTATTTTAAAACTATTATAATGTTTCGTTCAACGTTTTGGATATTCTGAGGCAGCTTTTCGGATTCTTTATAACATCAACTTTTACAAAAGTGCATTTTTTTTTCAATGTCATCCCTAACGTCTCACTTGGGCCCCAACTGGTCAAGAGTTATGGGCCCAAGTGCACCACTTTGCTCCATTGTTGCTAAACCACGGGATGTGGGCCCCTAATGGTCGTGGGCCCGGGTTCATTGAACCCTTCGCGCCATGGATGCTACGCCACTGTCTATACTATATGCAATCTTTATTTAGTCTATATGCAGTCTTTATATAATCTATATATACTTCTTAGGCAATCTAAATGTGGCCACGGGAGGTTGAGACAGAATAAAAAATCTACTGCCAAAAAAAATAGTAGACGGTGAAAAGAGAAGTGAAACAGACCAACGCCGGTCAGCACAGACAACAGTTATATCTGTATTTGATATGGCAAAATATGTAGGTCACAGCTAGGACTTCATAGCTTTAGGCTCTAATCTTCCCACTCGACGACAACCCTCAATATATGTAGTTCCCATTACGTTATATGCAAGAGACAGGGAGGAATGGAGAGATACGATGGGCAGATCATATGTGGCGCCCCAACAGGGACAGGTGAAGGTGATAGATATATAGTCTACATATAAGGCCTATTTGTAGACTAGATGTACTGTGTGGTCATTATGCTGAATATATTTAGTCACTGTGTGGTCTGCGTGTAGGCCTAGTCTATAAGTATTATTATTAAGTAGCAAATATTTCAGGGGACTAGACAGAACAAGTATTCTCTTGTTCAGCAGTACACAAATGAGGTTGCTATGGACGCACAAAGTCTGACCACTAACGAAAACAAAATGGCGCTTGTCTCTCAGATCTACTTTAAATGTTTCCAAGGGGAACAGTTTTATAAGGCACAGGCCTTCAGGTCACCTTTGTTTTTGCAAGAGTGTCCGCAGCTCCGAGAGCTGCAGGAATCCTTGTCTGCAGATTCACTAAACCTGTATGGAGGCTTAAAGGCATTACGCCAAAAACAGCAGAGTTTCTCGCCAGGGCTCTACGGGAGGACTGATCCTTCCAGCCCTGATTTTCATTTTGGAATTCATCTAAGGTCACATTTGTCTCGTGTGTTGATAGTGTTTGTCGACTGTACATCTTGATCACCGATCACTGGCTAGTTCGGATCGGTAGTACTGTGAATACATCAGGCTGTGCACACAATGCGCATGCGCTGTCAATGAGCAAGATGTGTATACTAAATACTCTGTACAATCAGGAAGTGTATGGGGGACGCGGTGGCTTAGTGGTAAAGAACTTGGGTTCGAATCTAGGTGAAGATTAGGATTTTGAATTTCCGGATTTTTTAGGCCCTGAGTCCACACAACTCTAATGGGTATCTGACTTAAGTTAGGGCAAAGTAAAGGCGATTGGTCGTTGAGCTGACCGCATGACACCATCGTTAACCGTGGGCCAGAGAAACATAGCATTAACATCATCTGCCCCATGAGTCGCAATGTCTGAAAGAGAAACTTATCAGGAAATGTAAATACTTATTTTCGGCTTATTTTCAAAGAAATCATTTCACTTCCTCTTGTTTAGTCACTTAGTAGACGCTAGTCACATCTCCATTCACTATCAGTGGCGTAGCTAGGGAGTGGGAGGAGGGGGAGAATGTGAAAATCTCCCACTTGAGGGAAGCCCCCAAATGAGTGTTTTTTACATTAAAAATTAAGTATTACGCAAAATGTAGGGCCCCCCAAAGAGGTCAGTCCCCCCGGGCCCCCAAACGATGGAAAATTTCTAGCTACGCCCCTGTTCACTATGAAGTCTCAGTGCTAGATACGTCCCTCAATGGTATGTAAAAACAAAAAAAAAAAACAATGGCATGGAATGGTCAACTGCGCACTTCAAGCTTGGCCCATGGATATTTTTTTTAACCTTAATTTGGCTCGATGTTCACTAAATCAAGTTCACCAAATTATATAGGTTGGGGGCGCTCTGGTTGAATTGTAAATCGCATGGCTTCCGAGCCGAGAAGTCATGGGATCGAATCTCTGTGAAGATTGGTATTTTTAATTTCGGGATTTAAACGACGCCCCTGAGTCAATGCAACTCTAAATGGGTACCTGACTTTAGGTGGGGACAGTAAAGGCGATTGGTCATTGTGATGACCACTTGACGTCAAAGAAACAGATGACCTTTACATCCCCTGCGGCATAGATCGCAAAATGTGAAAGGGGAACTTTATTATATAGGCCCTTTCGCAAGGGGAACTTTATTATATAGGCCCTTTCGCAAGGGGAACTTTATTATATAGGCCCTTTCGTAAGGGGAACTTTATTATATAGGCCCTTTCACAAGGGGAACTTTATTATATAGGCTCTTTCGCAGAGTAGAAAATCTAAAAACTTTAGAGAGTACAGTTGCAGCCAGGGGCGGACCGGGTGTCAAAATCGGCCCAGGCATTTGTATAACACTTCGGCCCATAAATTGTATATTATACGATGGACCTCCAATTATAGGCTTACCTGTCCAGAAAATCTTATGTTAAGTTTAATCATGTATCCATAACTGTAAGCATGCTCTATATTTTTGTAAGAAATCTAACCCTTATGTTTCTTTTTCATAAATAAGTGTGTAGGCCTGAAAAAGATGAAGCCTACAGTAGCACTGTCTACGGATGTAGACTATTTGGATACATTATTTCGGAAAATATGCTAAAAGAAATTAGTATTAGGACCTACAATGTTGAGTCTTTTTAAACACGATGGCTGCCTGGTCGAGCGGTTTGCACGCTGGACTGTCGTATCGATTTACCGATGGTCCCGGGTTCAAACCCTGCCCGCTCCCATCCCCCGTCGTCCTGCGGGAGGTTTGGACTAGGAAATAACTATCTTCAAATCTGAAGGCATTTCCGAAACATGTAAAACATTTTACAAAACAAAACATTTTACAAAACACGACGCTCAGAGGGCCACTTTGTTAAGGGACTATTATAAAACCTTTAACAATTCAATATGTAACCAAATGGCATTCATGAGACCCTTTAGGTAACCCTACCGGCCCATTAGGGTACCGGCCCACCGGGCATTTGCCCGAATGCCCTTATAGCCAGTCCGCCCCTGGTTGCAGCCGTAGCCCCCAGCTCTGCCCCACCTCGGCCATTCTTCCCTGTCGCTTTAGAGATGGCATCGTACCATCCGGCATAGTCGATGGAGCCTGTGACGTCACATCCTCGTTCCGTGGACGGAAAGTCTGGCAGCAATGTCACGCTGAGGAATCAATACCAGCGGTGAGATCATGGGCTAAAAATAGATTGTCCCCACTCAGCGGGTTTGTCTAAAGGGGATAGCGGCTTTGGGGGGGGGGGGGGCGCATTGGAGGTGATTTGAGTTGACTGGAGAGAAAGAGAGAGAGAGAGAGAGAGGAGGGGAGGGAGAGATCGAAGGAAAACATATAAAAGAACATAAGAGAGAGAGGATTAAGAAGAGGTTTAGTAGAAGAGAGACTTACCGAGAGTTAATGGTGGAAGAGTAAAAGACTATCAGAAAGACTTTGGGGACAGGAGAGTACATTGTAAAGCCTACATAATCTTCTTACAGTTTTTGGTAAACAAGCAATACGTTGGCCATTGTCTCCATCTGTCTTGTCTTTTTTTCCACCCTTGCTCTCTCTTCCAATAGAGTTCTCTTTCTTTTTATCTTAACGCGTCAGGATGACTGCGTGTATGTGTAGTGCTTCTTATGTACCAAAGTACTTATTGAAAAGTCCTTTGTCAACAAAATACCAACGACTCCATACACAACCCCAGGACTCATTATTATTGAGCTTAGTCTTTATTTAGTCTTCTCAAGATATAGCTCCTAGGTAATGAGTTACAGTACTAAGTTTTTGTGCTTTTACATAGGCGGTAATGTAGAGATGGTAGTTATTGAGGTGTGATTTAGGGCCGATATAGACTTGATAAGGTCCTAAGCTTTTTGAGATATGGAGACACTCAGGGCCGGCCTTGGGCCACTGCAACCTATGCAGTCGCAATGGGACCTGCTCTTTCGTAGGCCCCGCGCTTGTGTTGTAAATTCTTAAATTAAACCATTATAACTTATATATTGTAACGACTTTCTCTGCCAGGCCTTCTGCAAACACTGCTTAACACAACACAGCACATCTAACACAAGAACTTGACAACAAGAGCTTCAATTAACACAGTGGCGGTTTAATAACAAATACATCAATCTCAGCCAATAAACACAATTGGCTTCACTAACTTCAAATGCTTTGCTACACAACAGAACTGCCTAACTAACACGACAAGTCTCTCTATAGCTCGTACAGCTACATTTTCGAAGACTCACTTAGTAAGACACAGTCCTTACTGCTCTAGTTCATCAAGGCTCTACATCACATGACCACAACATGGGTCATACTAGGGACAGCCGTTGACCTGTGTGACTCTCCTTAGTCTGTGTGTCAGTAGGTCTCACACACCACCATTTCAGTCCGCCACTGGAGTTACAACTATATAATAACATTTTCGCATCCTCCTGGTTTTCAAGAACCTCCATGAAAATCCTGATAAGGCAAAATATACGAAAAAGTCCTACAAATCTTTTGAAATTATTTAAATCTGAAAAATTGGACTAGAAGTCTAGAATATCATTTTTTGGGCTGCAAATAAATAAAAACAGCATTTTGAGCCTTCATTTAATAACAATTTATTGCAAAGATGAATGTATTTTCTAACTAAAAAAAAATCTTAATTTTGACATTATGCTTATCCCTAACCATAAAAGACCGGGCGAAATTCGTTTCGCATAGGGCCCCGCAATTGCTAGGGCCGGCCCTGGAGACCCTTTTAAGGCATTTCCTTTGCTTTTTCTTCAAAATGATTGACAATAACAATGCCACTATTTTTTGGGATGCCCTCAGTCAAATGTGGGCCGTAGGCTATAGCTTATGTTGTCTACAGTTAAATCCAGCCCTGGTGAT
>JADKLZ010004482.1:0-12993 GCA_021533235.1 Biomphalaria straminea | reverse complement strand
TGATACTTTGAATAAGAGGCGTGATATAGAAGTAGATGTGATACTTTAAATAAGAGGCGTGATATAGAAGTAGATGTGATACTTACAGTAAGAGGCGTGATATAAGTACAAGAGAAACAAAATGTAGACGGAAAAAAGGAAGGACGAAAGTTTAAAAACTTATTGACAGACAACTAGACAGGAAACAAGATAAAAATAGAAAAGAACAAAGAGGAAAGAGAAAGAGAATATGAAAGAGTAATACAAAGAGAAGAAAACAAGATGAAGAGAACAAAAAGAAAACAATGAGAATCAAACAGAACAATGAAAACAGATACACAGAATAAAATAAAGAGATGTCTAGGTAAGAGAAGCAAAGAGTCAGAGACCAAAATAAGAGAAATACAGTCGTTGTTTTATTTTTTTTATATAGGGACAGGAAAAACAAAGGGTCAAAAAGAAAAAAAAAATACAAAAAGATATATAGATAGAGACAGACTAGATGCGTTCAATATGGCAGAGACAGAAGAAAAATAATAAAAAACTTGACGTATGACGTAATCTTATTGTGGGTAACAACCACGTGACCTAACCTTTCTTCGTGAAGTGAATTACCTGTTCAACTGGTACCAATAAAGTCAAAAGTAAAGTTCCCCTTTCAGACCTTGAAATGATCTATAGGGCAGATGTTTCTGTGGACCGCGGTTAACGAGAGTGTCATGTGGCCAGCATAGCACCAACCGACTTTACTTTTCCTCAACTAATGTCAGTTGCCCATTAGAGCCATGTCAATTGCCTATTAGAGCCTTGTTGACTCAGAGGCGCAGGAGGATCCCGAAATTAAAAATCCCACTCTTGACCAGGATTCGAACACGCTTTACCGCTGTGCCACCGCACTTCCTCATCTGGCACTTATAGAAGGAGTAATTACTGACATGTTTGTTTCCAAATAACTCTCGCTATGACTTATAATCAAGGAATTCTATTTTTTAATCAGAAGACATGCAGAGGAAGTTGGGACAGTCTTGCTCTTATATTTAAAAATCTCGAATGTAAATGATTCATTCATTCATACCTGAGGAAACTTTGTAAAAATCACACTGGATTCCCTGATCACGTGTCCATTTCAAAGCGTTCATTCCTATACATAACAAAGCAGACACTTAAAAAAATCATTTCAGCAATAAATTAAATACCCAGAAAAAAAAAGGAAAAAAAAAACATCACTACAAGTTACCGACACACCCAAACGTTTCTGGCCACAAATCATGTCCCATTCAAGTGACTGGAGTCCAGAAGAAAAACAAATCAGCAAGAAAATTTCCGTTGACCTCTCTCTCTGACCCACATCCTCTAGTAACACCAAGCGATTAGGCTTTAAATCATCAACTGTTTCAACTTGTAGTAAGTCTCACAGAAAGCTACGTTCTCGAGAGGACTTGGGGGCAATTATATATTCAAAACAAACGAACTCTCCCGTGTTTGAAGTTGTCTGCTGTTGTAAAACTTGAATGTCATGTAGTTAGTGTCAATTCGACCTGACTTAAGAACGCGGTAGAGTGTCACTCGTGATTGGATATATTGTCAAACGAAATTTCACCGTTCGGATGAACAGTAAATAAATGGATACGATCTGGTGTGGTATGCCAGTGACAAAACAATTAAGATCAAACACATTGTCAGGATATCCTTGTAGAAATAATACACGACTTTAGTTTCAAATTATTTACACATTGGTCAGCTTTTTGTGTGTGTGTAAGAACTGCAAGTAAAACGGCAGGTTTCCATATTTAGGCCTACAATTCATATGTCAAAAGATAACTTAAAACCATCACGAAAAAAATATATAGGTCCCTCTTTCTTTGTCTGAATACGCCATGTGTTAACGATGCATGATTTTTTTAAGTTGCCAAAGAGATAAAAAAAAACAAGGATACAATAAAAGTTTGTGTGGAAACATAATCGTATCTTATATATTACGGACGTTACTTATAAAAAGAAGATGATTACGTCCTACGCGTCATGCATTTAGTCATGCATATTTACCAATGACCTAAACTCCGCCAAGTTACTGATTTTCCTGCCTAGCCCAGGCAACCCATTCCATGCTCTAATAGCGCTATGGAAGAAGGGGCTTTTGTACAAATTTGCCCTAGCATATGGAACGAGGAATGATGAAACTCAAAAGGCCCCCTAAGTGGTCCGCTCAGGTAGGTAAAAAGGCACTTTTCAATACTTTCAGAAAGAATATCAGAAACTATGAACTATCAACAACTACAACAGTACAAAAAGAATAGACGTGTTGTTGTATTGTTAGCATACAACTCCTCTTGATACCTCAGCATACGTAGATTTATTAGCGCTATTATTATTACGTTGACTGATAGTTATAAAGATATATTTTAATCTTGTGTGTCCCCTACAAAGACCTCATCACGAATGAAGAGATTAGAAACAGGAAAAATACAGCGATTGGAGCCCACGATGACCTGCTAGTCACTGTAAAAAAATGTAAACTCAAACTCTATAACCACATCACAATGTTCTGAGGGCTCGCAAAGACCTTTCTTCAGGGAACAGTACCAGGAAGAAGATGAAGAGGAAGACAGAGAAAGCGATAGGAAGACATTGAATGAAATTTTATCAAAGGCAAAGGAGAAAGACGGTAGATGTCTGCAATGCTATGTTAATTTCATCTTGGAAGTTTGAGCAGTAATCGCTACAGGGTGCACTTATTTCAAAGTGTTTTTTTTTTTTGCTAAGTACCAAGCACCAAGACCAGCATTGGTGGTGGCTTTGAAGGCCGATCCGTCGGTATATATAAGGGTACCTGTTTTTTTTTTTATAGATTTCAATTGTTTCGAGCGTGCCTACTTTGATCTCCAGTGGATATGATTCTTTTGTTAGGGTATTATTTAATGAATGTGTTTTAGTAATTGGAAAACAAATTATATGAAAGAGTGCAATCACCAACAGATATTGTTGTCTTTATAGACTCCCAATCCACTCTGCAAACACTTGACAGCAGCACACAAAAAAGCCCAAGTGAGTTGACAACACTAATTGTGATAATTCATCAGATGATGTCAAAATTAAATAGCAATATCACATTACTGTGGATCACAGGTCACAGAGGCATCATGGGAAATGAAAAGACGAGAAACTATCAAAGGCATGATCATCTATGGAACAGCCAGATTGACCTGTTAACTACCTCACCCTAAGGTCAATGTTAGTCAAAAAATCATAAAGAGGAGTGGCTCAACCCATGGGCATCAGGAAACACCTTCATAAAAACACATTTTGAACAAAAAATTAAAGTTTTAAATTCACTACAATTTTATTTCTACAATTTTTTTTTTTTTAATTTTTTTTTTGTGAAATTGTGGATCGGAAAATTACGTGAACTTCGATATAAGCTAGTCCTAAAAAACATACACAGATCTTGGGTAAAAGACTCGTCAAATAAAGTACTGTTAATGTGTAGTTTCAGACGCTTGTTTCAGGTCTTTTCTTTCTATAACCTCTATCGTGTTTCATCCAAACTCCCTGTATTTTTGTGTAGAATTTTTTTCTATCAGGTACACTTACATTCACAACCTAATAATCTCAGTTCAATTTAAAATGAGAACTGAAAAATGCAAAAAAATATATAAGGAAAATAGAACTTCCGGCCCAGTTTACTAATTCTAGTTTTAAACCAAAGAAACGAAACGTATAAGCGCAAAATATATATAGTAGATTCTTATATTTGGCACACCGACTTAGGGAACTAGGTCAAATTTTTATTAATTTTGTTATTTCGTCAAGGTTTAACTTACAAAAAAAACTGAAAGCAGATTCTTATTCTACAACTAAAGGACTATAAAAATAGCAATGTTTCTTTGAATTACCACTCACAGTGAAGATTTTAATTTAAAATAACATAAGTCACTTCATGCTCCTATACTGAACACAGTTTTTGTGCTTTCTCCGTTAGCGCACAGTGAACACCGTCAATAAAGACCACTATGTAATTGCTAATAAATTATATCTAATAAATATTTCTTCATCCCTTATATGGACATTATGGGTATGAATTGCCGAGGGAGGTTAAAACAATAGCTTTACATACATGGTTTCTGAGAATCTGAAAAGCTGCCCTCTGCTTTGGAAATGTGGAACAAAAATAAAGGAACTTATCTAAAATTGGACATGCGCAGTCCCGAAACGTAGTTTTTAGCTCCAAACATAAAAACAAATGATTATAAACAAAAAAGCCTTGTTTACTGAAGAAGAATCGGATGAGCTGTGCGACATATAGGAACCTACTATATGTCTGTGAATAAAACCTTCTTTGGAGACGTTCAAGTCCATTAAGGAAAAGTGCGACATTAGAGATTTTACAACATAAGTGGTAGTTGAAGCTAAAAAGCTTTGCTTTTAAGGATAAAACGAATACAGAGGTTGTTTCCAGATTTTATACAACTGCTATGTCCTTAACAAATGCTTCTCAGCCTTAAAGTGGCGCTCGGATCATCAGACTACACGATTTGACCAATAGGAGAGTGAAACAGAAATCCCATTGGGGTGAATAAAGACCATTTCATTGCACTTACGGGGATGGGAGAAAGTCCCTATAAACAAATCAGTACCAACACACCATTCCTCAAGGGGTGATTTTTATTGATGAAACTTGAACGACCTAAGTGGCTACTGAAAAGGAATAATAATTTTTTTTTTTTGTGTTCTCGGCCTTTGGTAACGCCTCTAACCAGAATGCTTTGTGATCTGAGACATCGGTAATAGGGATTTAAATCTATCTTGGACAGACAAGACAGAACAGTTTGTAGAGACAAACAAGTTGAGTCAAGCTTCCGTGTGGCTTGAGCGCGATTTAACGCTTATCACAATTATAAGAAACTACAGTGTTTTAAACGTCTTCAGGTAACACTGGAGAAGTTGCATTATTATTATTGTTTTGTAGGACTATGAATGACTGCACCAAAGTCAGATCTTTGCTATGAAAAGCACATTTCCTCTCATGGCACGTAAAGTAGGGTAATTTTTTTTTTCCTTTTTCTATTCTCTTTGCCTTGCAATGAATCACCGACATTCAACGCTTCGCGACTTTTTTTTGGCATCTTTGCAAGTCAACTTACTTGTCCCTGGCAAAATTTTAGTCAAATAGTAAAAGAATATCACTCGTTATTTTCTATCTTCCCAATTAATAACTGAAATAAGAAAGTACTGTGATGGTCTATGCAACTGACGTGTACCACATCTTAAGGCATTAGCTGCAATAGTGCATCAAGAGACAAAGTGACATATTTATTATTTGCTTTACCTCGGACGTTCTTGACTTTATGTTCCTCCATAATATCCTGTAATGCTAATGTTGTAGTTCTAATGTTGTAATTCTAATGTTCTTATGATAATGTTGTAATGCTAATGTTGCAATTCTAATGTTGTAATGCTAATGTTGTAATGCTAATGCCGTTTCAAATTCAAGTCTCATGAACAAGTGAAAACTTTTTTTTCTGTCCATTTTTAATTAATGCTACTGAAAAGACTTTGTTAAGACTGTTAGCTTGGAAACGTTGGACAATGTCAAATTTTGATATAGTGTGGCTTCAAGTCGCAAAAGAGATATGTGTGTACATTCAGGGCCGGTCCTAAGAAGTGCGGGGCCCTATGCGAAACTGATTGCGCGGGCCCTAGTCTGTATGGTAATAAGGAGAAAAATCGTATACAAAAAATATTCGACTAAGTTAAAAATTGCGATCTGTACTTTACGAACCTTGTAACCAATGGCATATTTATATGCCAGAGACTATAAAAGTAAATAAAGTATTAGAACTACCGATTTTTCTTTTATCGCGCCTAAGATTGACGTTTTTTAGTAATGAATGACATACAAAAATGACTATTTGGTCTATTTCTCTGGAGATTTTTAAGGGTTTTGATGAGATTTTAATAAATTAAAGAAATTTTTAGGATTTTTTCGTATATATTTTACAATATAATATTTACACTTTAAATTAGCGCGGGGCCTATGAAAGTGCGAGGCCCACTGCGACCGCATAGGTTGCAGTGGCTTAAGACCGGCCCTGTGTAAAAGTAAAGTAAAGTCCCCCTTTCAGACCTTGTGGTCTATAGGGCAGATGATGTAAAGGTCATCTGTTTCTGTGGCCTACGGTTAACGAGGGTGTCATGTGGCCAGCACAACGACCAACCGCCTTTACTTTGCCCCAACTAATGTCAGGTACCCATTAGAGCTGGGTGGACTCAAGGGCGCCCGAAAATCCCGAAATAAAAATCCCAGTCTTCACCGGGATTCGAACCCGGGACCTCCAGTACGGAAGCCAAGCGCTTTACCGCTCAGCCACCGCGCCCTCTCGGCCCTGTGTACATTGTAGTAAAATATTCAAATTTTTTTTTTTACATTTTAATAAAAATAAACTGTCGTTTATTCCCGTGTATATAAAGTGACAATTTATTGCAGGTTAAAATGTTTAAACAAAAAGCTCTGCTCCAGATGAACTCAGAGATAAATATTTGTACTGGAAAATTTTTAGTTTTTTTTCTACCTACAGTGTCCTTCTGATTTACAGCTCACTTTGAGGGGAAACTCTTGATACAATTTATAGACACAAGAAAAGTTGTTTTGTTGCCTAGATAAGAGAAAACAGCAGTCAGAAACAGGGATCAGAAACAAGGGTCATTCTAGTGCAAATGTGCCAGGTCTTACAGAGCTGATAGTGACTAAATGCATATCGTAAGTAATAACAGTACTAACGAGGAGTTGGTGACTGTCACAAGTCTATTCTCAAAGATGATGTTGTTATTAGCTTTCCTTGATGAGCTAAAAGAAGTTTCTAGTTGATAGGAGAATAGTCTTGTGCTGCCGGGGATTCTATCTTGATTTAAAATATAATTCTGAACAAAGACGATCTAGGATTCAAAATGAGTAATACTTCGTTGAATCAAAACACATGGAACTTTATTCAAACTTAACATAAGTACAGCTATGTACAAGATATGATTCAATAAAATAAAATGTAGAACATAGGCATCATTCTTTAAAACTGTAGAGCTATTAAAACACGTCTGCTCACAAGAACAATTCTGCATAGACTGATTGGCGCACTCCTTTTGCCCGCTATTTTAAAATGTCTTTATATTCAAATTAACCAATAGATTTGAATAATGATGTTTAATGACAAGCTATAAATAGGTACCGGGTAAATCCGAGGTACAGTTAAAAACCCAAATTTATATTTGCGCACATGTTCTTATATTTCTTAAAATATGAAATATACAGATAAACCTAGAATGGCATATGTGACAGTGACAATTCAGAAATATTAAGAACTTGCCATATGTTACCCTCCTTCTGCTGGTCTTAATTTGCGTATTACTTTCGACATAGTCACTGAGAGTGCTTTGTAAACAATTAAACGAAATAATAATATTATAAGTAAAGCGAATGCGTGAATGGAAAAGAGTATGAATGGAGCTTTCAAAATAGCTAATCGACTTAAATCCATTTTGTTCAAATAAAAACATATGCTTGTAGGCCTAAATATATTTGATAAAATTTGAAATAAATAGACTTAATTTAGTATGATCATGTGTGACAGTCTGAAATAGATCAATCACCGTTAAAGTAGATCTAGAATCTAGATCTTAAGTTAGATCTATATCTAGACTAATGTAGAGTTAAATATTTTCTTAGATAGAGTTCGTCTATGCGCGTACGCGAAGGCTTCTCTCTGCGCATGCGTGACCTTTATTTTTTTTATATTTACGCGACTGAAGAATGGAATGATTGTTAACACGGCTTCGCAGCTATAGCGAATGAATGTATAAAAATGTTTTAGAAATCAAATTTGAATGTTAATTTGATTAAAATATGAAATGAATGGACAATAATTAGTGTGTTCATGTGTTAAACAGTTAAAGTATAAAACTATCTTTACGAAGAGAAGTTCTATCATCTTAGAGTTGAATTAAAGTTTTAGACCTAAGAATAAAGAGATGTGTAACATTTCGGGTAATGTCTAATGAAAGAATGTACGTCAGGAATTCTAAATTCGCAGAAATAAGGAACGAATTTATGTAAAAATGCTTTTGAAACACAAATTTGAAGGTTTATATTATTTAATAATGAAATAAATAGACAATATTTTGTATAGTGGTCGAGAGGCTAAGTACGTTTGAACTTGCCTTGGCTTTGGCTATGAAGGGGGCTAGAGGTTCGACACCCTACTCGGGCAGAATTGTGTTTACTGAGCGCCTAAAGGCAGCACGGAAAAACCTTCTCCTAAATACCCCCTCCCCCACTGTTGCACAACTGGTACACGTGCTATAAGCATGAAAGAAGCGCTATATAAAAGACATACATTTATTTTTTTATTTTATTTTCATGTGTCAAAGTAAAAAAAAAACTATCTGCGCAAAGTGCAGTTTTAAAAATTAGATCTAGATCTCGATCCTTTCGATTTATACTTGTAAACATGGCCTAGATCGATGAAATTATAATCCTTTCATAGAGTTGGTCATCTGTTGTTTTTTTTGAGGGTCTTAAGTTTGTTTTAGGGCTACAATACATACTACGGTCCCAGTTAGTACCCTAAGAACATTTATGTCAAATTTTATCAAGATTGGTCAATCGGTTTTGATTTCTATTCGTAACATACATACATACAAACGCCTTACTTTCTACTTTCATCATGGACCGCCTTCAGTCTTGAAACGACTATGATTTATCTCCACCACTTTACACATATATATAGCATGTCTAGTTGGCTTTCACTTTGGTGGTAGAGGAGCTGGTCATTTTACGTGTGTAACGCTTTTCTTCAAGGATCGAGGCCCATGTTTTCTCTCTGTCCATAGCTTTATTGTCACAGTCTCTCTCCAACCAGTGCGGTCTAAGGCTCTGACTTCCCAATGGTCAGTATCAATGTGCACTGATTTCAATCCCTATTTATCCCATCAACGTAACGGAGGTGGGGGCGACCAGTTTTTCTTGAGCCAGACGTAAGTTGCCCGTATAGATTGATTTTTGGAATGTGATTGTCCTCCATCCGGCGAATATGTCCGAGCCATCGCAGGCTGCGTTGCCTGAGAGCTGTAAAAATGCTGGGAAGACCCGTTTTCGCATAGATCTCGGTATTACACACTTTTTCTTTCCATTTTATTTTAAAGATCCTTCGAAAGCAGCGCAAGTGGAATGAGTTTAGTTTCCTCTCTTGTTCTTTGTAGGTAGTCCACGACTTACTGCCGTACAGTAACGTGCTAAGAACGCATGCCTTGTAGACCTCCATTTCGGTCACTGTGGTGAGCTTCTGTTTTTCCTCAACTCTTGGTCGGAGTGAGTGTGCCACTACCGCTGCGTCGTCCGCAAAGAGCATATCTTTTATGAGCGTGGTTTTGGTTCTAGTTTTGGCCCGAACTGTTTTGGTCACATTATTTACGTTCATTGTATTATTTCTTGAAAAAGAATGTGACATAACCATGTTTTGTATTTGTGTTTGTGTCAAACGCATTTTTCATGTACAGAACAATACACATTTTGTTCGTTATTTTTTGGCATTTAAGTTTGTTATGTAATTATTGTTAAATCACTAACAATACACAAGACCAGGCTGTCAACCATACTTCACAGTATGCGTGCGTGAAATAGTCAAAGTTCTAAAGACTTTTTTCATGGGGTGGGAGAGGTAGAATCCTATCTATACTTTGTTTATATTGTCATAATATAGTTACAAATATGTTTATTATACATTTTTAAACACATTTTTAAGCAAAAAAATCATTAGTAGTTTTTATAAATTATGTAAGTTTTTGAGAAATTAATTTTATATCTGCTAACAAAACTTATATTACGTCAACTATAAAAGTCCATTAAATCAATGTGACTTTTCATTTACTGCATGTAAATGAGTGTTTGTGTTTCACATCATTTTCATTTGGGAGATGTGTCACCCAAATCACCTCTAGCCCTAGCCCTCACTCAATTTCTCAAAATATATTTTTAAGAGAATCAGGGTGTTCGGATATTAAAATAATGTCAATTCTTTTTTTTTAATGTCCATAGGAAAGAAATCGAAGAATCTCATCCAGTGCACTTAGCAGAACTCACATATAATTAAAGAGAGAGGGGAGCAAGTCATTATCATTCAGGAATCTGACTTATTATATATTTATGAAATAAGCAAATCCTTTATTTAAAATATTACTGTACGTCATACTATATATTCATATCATAGTAGAGAGAATAAACATTGTTTTAAAAACTTCGTGCTTATTAAATTATTATCAAATTATACCTCGCACCAAAATGTTCCTTCGCCAATACGTCTCGAGTCAAAACGGCCGCGCAAAAACGTCACGTACTGTCACAAGCCCTCTCTCTAGTGCTATATGTCACGATCTGTTCTTGTGGTGTTGTTAGATGTCACTAGCTGTTAGGAGAGAAGTCTTGTGCCGCCGGGCATTGTATTTGAATAATAATATTGAACAATGACGATCTAGGATTCAACAGAGTAAAGATAAAGAAATACTGGAACTTTTATTTAAACTCAAAATAAGTACAGCTATGTACAAATAAACATTAATAGAGCCAGCAAATCAACAAAGACATACTTTTTCTTAAAATACTAGATCTACAAAATTATGCGACTGTTCTCAAGAAGACCCAGACTCCGACTAAATTGAGCTAGGTCTCAGGGCGCAAGTTGCCGGCAGACTCGATCTGAATTCATCCCTCTCAACCAATCACAAAGACGTCTCCAGGTCATGTGACCAAGATTCCTGGAAAAAACTAAAAATAGAATTTCCTGGAATAAGCTAAGAATAGTTGCTAGGTTATTTTGGCCAGGGAAGTGACCTTGACTTGTGCAGAAAACAGCATGCCTACGTGACACGTACCGCCTACCAACTATCCTGTGGGCCGGTGCCGAATATGGCCGGATAGTGAAAAATGGCCGGAGCTACTATCTGGCAAAGAATTTAAGTGTTTTGTTTTTATATAGTACAGAGTGTAAAAAGAATATTTGTAGTTATTAATAAACTATTTTATTTCAGTTTAAAAGAAGATTTGTGTTGTAGTAGGAAACAAGAAATTCGAGAAAAGTTTTGTCCAGGATTGATAAGAACAATTGGCCTAAGAAATCTAACAAGATAGTTTTTGAAACGATTTATAGAGCATATTTTATTCCCCTCAGAACACCTAAGATGTCATACATGTTATAGATATATATGTGTTTGTGTGTGTGTTTGTTGTTTAATAGTTAACTTGCACCCGCACTCCCATATAGTGTCAAAAGGATGATACACACAATATAATAAACAATGAATTAAAAGCTGTAAAGTTTCGTATTTTTCGAAGTAAGTATTCATTGTATTCTATTATTTACCTAAGTACATGTGTAGCATATTTTTCCAGAGGACATTCAGTTAGATAATGCCTGTCAGTCACTAGAAAGATTATTTCTTTTGTCACCTGATTGTTGCTCCGTCAAAACATTGTTTTGCTGTACCGCAAGGGGGGGGGAAGATTTTAGTGCCTTTAACTATATTTAGTTTATTTAGCTTAGTTATATATTTTTTTACTATAGCTAAACTACAGTCATTAAATTACAATATCAGGTGGCCAGGCACATACCATGAAATTTTAAAGAAAATCGTTAGAGCCATTTTCGAAATAAAAATATATATATATATATAAATATAAAGTACTCTAATTCAATTAACCCAAATGTAAGAGGGCTTTAAGGTTAACCCCTCTTTAAATATAAAACTAGAGAACACCTTCGCTCACCAAGTTATATGACCGTAGCTGAGAAGAGGTTTAAGTTAACACCCTCCCCAATAAAAAAAATCTAATAAAAAAAATGGTCACCAATTCCACTAATGTAGTCTATGTTGTTTTGAGGTTAAAATCCCTTTTAATAAAAAAAAACGGGCTAAATCAATCACCGAATGAGCATAGCTCAAATTAATATTTGAGGTTCATCCATCCCCTCCAAAAAACAAAACAAAAACAAAACTAGTCACCGAAATCCATTAACGTTAGGTTTTTTTTTTTCTTTATGAGGTTAAAAATCACACACCATTTAAAATTTAAGCTAAACTACAATTACCAAATTTTTGGATAGTAGCTGGAGAGGGGGGGGGGTTGAGGTTAAAACACTTCCTAATAAAAGTCACAGAGCTCCATGAATAGAGTAAATCTACGAGTAAGTCAAGCAGGCCAGAGAAAACTACAGCAAAATACTGTCAGGAGAAGGGGAGGCTCAAACAATACAATAAATAAATCAAAACTGTAGCGACTATATGAGTGTAGCTATTGGGGGATTTCGAATTTCGAATTCAGAATGCAGGAACTAATGCTAGGTGTCGGAAAACCAGAAAACACGAAAGAAAAAAAAATCGACAATAAGCGATTGCAGTATAGGGCAGATGATGTAAAGGTCATGTGGCCAGAACAACGACCAACAGCCTAAATGTTTCCCATCTAATGTTAGGTACCCAAGTAGAGCTGAGATGAATCAGAGGCACCCAAATATCCCGAAATTAAACATTCTAGTCTTCACCAGTTTTGAAACCCAAGATCCCCCGTTTAGAAAACCAAGCTCTATACCGCTACCCACGCCACCTACCGATTGCAGTAAAGGTCAAGGTCTGCCGGACAGAAGACACTGATCCAAATAAAGGATATCCTGGAAGTCTGCTATTCCTATGTATGTTATAAATGTTGTAATAAAAGTTTAATGCGCAGAAACTGTGATGATGTCACCATATTAAAAACTGAGTGCAAGTGTTTAAGACTAAGATACAAGCAAGAAACTTGGTTGAGACACGTGACCATTATGATCCATTTTATGATCCATTTAAAGATGCAAGTCTGCCTTAAACTGGCCGGAATCACGAGTGACACGTCTAGTGTTCATAGCAATAGTAATTTCAGGTCAGAAACTTTTTTTAGTGCATTTTAAATGTACGTAAGGAAATAAGGTAGTATTC
>JADKLZ010004475.1:15770-37972 GCA_021533235.1 Biomphalaria straminea | reverse complement strand
TTTGAACAACCTGGTCAGATAGACTGTCTGTCCGACTTATTTGAACAGCCTGGTCAGATAGACTGTCTGTCCGACTGATTTTAACAACCTAGTCAGATAGACTGTCTGTCCGACTGATTTTAACAACCTGATCAGATAGACTGTCTGTCCGACTGATTTGAACAACCTGGTCAGATAGACGTACACATGTAGGCTTAGTGTACTGTAGTGTGTAGTCAATGTAGTCAATGATGACAATACAAACTGCGCTATTACAATACTGTTTGTTGCATATTGTGTGGTCGAACAAGAACATAGGACATTTGTTACAAAATAGTTACACACTATCCCTGCCGTAGGATGTGTGTCCGACTGATTTTAACAACCTGGTCAGATATATGTACACATGTTGTAAGCCTAATATACCGTACTGTAAAATGTACTGTACTGTATAAACCATGGTGACAACACCCACCCTGTCTTTTTTTTCTTTATTCAGTAGTGTATGTTGAGTGGTTAGACAAGTCAATAACACATTGGCATGGTTGTCAAGCATATGTATGTAGATATACCTTTACACTAAAATAATTACACTAGTCAAATGTTCCTTAAACCTCAATTTTATTTCTTTAGTTAAGGTCTAAATGTTAACTTCTAAGTCAATTTCTTTTATTAGATTTTAATCTTAATCGGCACTGTAAGATTTTCATTATATAATAAGTCCAATAAAAAAGTACCCTTTTTCCTAAAGGTTTTATTGCAAGGCAAAAATATAAACACATTCTTAATTTACATAGTGCAATTACAGTCAATCCTTTCATTTTTTTGGTGGTATTTTGTCCCATGGAATATTTTCTCTGTGGAATAAGTAGAATGACGGAAGTTAACTTTTATATTTTCATATTTTTATTTTTTTCCCCTGTAGTCCTAACTTTAAAAAAATATGTTTCTTCCCCTCTGTTGTAAAATGCCACAGAGACAGAGTTGTTATAAAATATTTTTAGCTTAGCTTATAATTGGGGAGGGCTAAGTTAAACATCTACCTGTTTACCCCCATGGAATTTCATAATTGTGTGTGTGTGTGGAGAGAGAGAGAGAGAGAGAGAAATATACATATATTGATAGGTAGAAGCAATATAGATTTCTATAGATCTTTACGCTTTAAGTGGGTTTAGTCTTCTAGTCTTCTACAACATTTAATATTTTAATCTTTTTTTTTTATTTTATATATAAGAATTTTGTATGATCGCTCTGGGTCACATCGTCTCTAAATAATACAAGTTTTATGTAAGCCTATGATAATTTTCCGATTCTGACTGTTTATCTTTAATCATTATTTGCGCTTAGTATTTATTACTAAGCCTGTTATGATTGGATTACTTTTTCATAACAACCATACTATTGTGAAACATGTCGATTACAGAAAAACTTTTGGAGAACACAGTCATCAATATTTCCTATTGAAATGCCAATCTTGAAATATAAAGCTTCAACCTGTTTATGTCGATAATAAACGTGACAATGAAATATGGACTTACGTCGCTAATACGCCTGAATATAAAACTGAAATATTGATTTATCTCGTGAATATCAAACCTCCTCTTCATGCCAAATCTAGTTTTTCATACTTTGCTCCACATCAAAATATTTTTTCTCGAGGTTCTTCATTAACTTTTGAATTTATGTGAAATCATCCTCATTTTGGAGTTGAAGAAAGAGAGACTCAGCTATTGCTAGCAATAAACTTTAATTGAGCCTTGAGCTGGAATTCAAGATACTGCATTGGAAACAGAAAGATTTCAATGCTTGATAACAACTTTTTTTAGAAAATGTTTCTTTGTCTACGAAACGAAAATATCATTTGTCTACCACTTGATAGATAACGCACATTATCGTAAATCTGAAGAATTTTAGCTAGGTATAGCTATATATATGTACAGATAGATACATCTAGTTACAGCTAAATGCAGATACATAAAGCTATGTTCAGCTAGATACCTTCATCTGCACCCACCTCTTTCTCTGTTATCTTATCTTACCTTATAAAATAAAGAGGTTACTTCACGTCATGCATATAAACCAATGACCTAAATTCTGCTAAGTCACCAGTCTTCCTGGCTAGCTCATGCAACTGATTCCATGCTCTAATAGCGCTAGGGAAGAGCTTTTGTACACTTTTGTCCTAGCATAGGAGACTACGGGTGTGCCCTTTATCTTTTTGTCTTTCTGAGTATTTTATGAAGTTTTTTTAAATTGTGAATATTATGGTTCAGTGTTTTATGTATAATTTCTACTTTACTTGTAAGTCTTCTATCCTGAAGACTTTTTAAATTTAGTGATTTTACTAAAGACTTAACTCTAGTCAAATGTGAATAATCGTTTGTTATGAATCTCACTGCTCTATTTTTTGTCTGTCCAGTTTCTTAATGTTTTCTTGAGTTCAGGGGTCCAAAACAGAAGATACATATTCTATTATTGGCCTAAACAAGGCTAAATAAGATTTTAGTTTAATATTCTTATTTGATTGATAGAAATTTCTTTTAATAAACCTTAATGCTTTGTTTGATTGATAGTTTCATCAATATGGGGATTCCATGACTGTTTTTCATTTATTATAACAAAAAGGTATTTTGTATTTTTAGTCTGTGTTACTGGTTTACCATAAATAAGATAAGTGAGATTAATTTGTTTTAGTTTTTTTGTTACTCTTAATAACTGACATTTTTCTGTGTGGATGGATAGATATGCTCCAATTTGTTTTTGTTGGTTTTAAATGCCGCAAATAATGCTTCGCGGCGGGGCACCGCCCTGAACCCCGCTGGAGAAGATCCCAGCGCTCACCCAGGCCACTAGTTGGCAAGAGCAGGGTGTCTACAATCTTTCGAATAATAGATATATTTATGGTGGGAGGGGGGGAGAAACTATTTTCTCCTAACAATCCTCGATATAAAATCCTGGCTACACCCACGCTCCGATGCTTTTCATATGTAATTACTGAAACTACAAATATTTTTTTAAAACTATATTTATTAAAAAACAAAGACATTATATATATATATATATATATATATATTTTTTATATATATCACTTTTCTTTGAATAAAAAGCCAACCAATTGTTCCTTTCTTTGTAGCAGCACTTTATTCCCAATAAAATAATAAACCAAAATAACAGCAAGCATTAACAGGCAAGATTAAAGTATATGTTTGGTTACCGTCATAGCAAAAATCTGCTTAATTCATTTAGCAACCATTCATTATGCATCAATTATGTTAAAACAATAAAACAAAATATCAAACTAATCCAGAGTGGCTATATTACAACAGGAGATATGATTCTTTATCACATACGGTCACAGCTCTTCAGAGGAATTATACTGTCGATAGTGTACATCCTTTATAAATATTGAAAGTTAAATCCGAACCAAGACAAAAAATTCGCTAGAAATAAATTAAGAGTAAGTCAGCAGAGAAATATCTGCTTTAACTCTTTCTCTCCGTAATGATTTTTCTACGTTTTGAAAGAATTCTTCATTTTGCTCATTACTATTTCACTACCCCTTTTATGATTGGGCTTCAATGTTTGTTATCAGAAAATGTTCTATTCGGGATACAATTAAAGAGAAATGCATGCTCTTTTTATATAATTCAAAGTCAAGTTCAAAAAATTAAACATCAATTTAATTTGATGAGTTCAAAATCAAAATGGTATCGTCGATTAGGAGAAAAAGAGTTAAAGTGTATACAAGAGATCGATAAACGAAAGAGAAGCATGAGAAATAAAAAAAAATTGAACACACGTAGATCTCAATAAATCATTATCACAGTAATTGTTTTAACAACCGTGAAATCATTGTGTAAGAATCACGAACCAATAGAAACAAACTATTTTTAGCAACAAATGGTAGTAAAAACACTAATTAGGTCATTACGTGACAATGTCAGAGAAATTAATTTGGCAATTAGGAACCAAAAAAATGAAACTTAAGCATCAAATTTTATAGCCCTGCTACATTAGCACTTAAATTCTTTTAGAAATCTGAAATGCTATTAACTAAAACCAAAATGGTATCGAAATGATGTTTCTGCTTTTGTGCTTATGAGATCATGTTACATAAAATAAAAAAAATAAAAAAAAAAATTTTGTTTACGGATTTGATTTTCTAGCAATTCTTTAAACATTTGTTTTATAGATATCACTTTAAAAAAAAACATGATCATCAATACTATGGACATAGAGAATGAAAGATGTGAGTCCATTAGGAACATGTTGAAGCTAACAAGTTTGTATGAGTGTCATGCTGCTACAAAGTAGGGATGCTCATTGCAAATTTAGTAACTACAAAACATAGTTTTAATTCATTCAGCACAGGCACAACCGTTGTCCTTCAGTGGACAACCTTTGTCCTTCACTGGTCGACCATTGTTCTTCAGTGGTCACCATTGTCCTACAGTGGTCGATTATCGCCGTCTATGTCTGGAGGGGGGGAAATAAATAAAATGTTTGTTTGTAAAATGTTTTATATGTTTCGGATGTTCCTTCAGAGGTGAAGATGTATACTTCCTAGTCCTCTTGCAGGACGAAGGGGAATTGAAACGGGCAGGGTTTGAGTCCGAAAGACAGTTCAGCGTACAAAGCGCACGACCAGGAAGCCATCCTTAAAATTAAATAAAGCTTAACACATATTTTTTTTTCTAACATGGTAGGAAGCATCAAGTTTTATTTTGAATACATTTAGATCTAATTTAGAAATAATAAATCTATACTAAACAATATACTTATATAGGTTACAGTCACTGAACGTAAACCGAAGCAGTGCCTGAGGTATAAAAAAAAAAAACACACAGTTTTAAATATCGCATAGCATGTCAGGGTATCACTTTCATGATGTTGTTTTTCTGTTGTTTTTAATTAGCACACCTATGGACGTCTTTTTTTTTTGTTGGCCACACTGCAAGTCTGTTGGTCAGAGAATGTGGGTGTCGCTCATTTGAACAAGAAAATCGCTAAACTTAAGTCTATAAGTGTGTGTTGGGGGGGGGTCGATATGGTGTGGAAGTAGACGCACACTATAGCTGCTTGACCCTCTCGGATATGATGTACGTATAAAAGCTTGCACATTTTAGAATGGCGTTATAAAAACTCTAGTATTAACAACAGCACGTGGTCTTTAAACACTAGTATAAAAACCATGCAAGAAATGGTTCCCTGATCCACGAACTATTTTCCTCAACAAGGCTAGTTGGTTAAAGAAGACAAGACATTCAATTTACATTTGACCAGATGTTTTTTTTCTAAATTCAGCAATCATTATTAACACTAAATTACAAATATAAAAAAATAGTGTAACAAAAAATATAACATATAATACAATATTTTGCTAACTAGGCAATAAAGCCTCCACCGAATAAAAAAAAAACCCATTGTGATAATGGAGACAGTACAGATGACAACGGACATAGAGACATATCTTTTGGATTCATCAAATGCATACGAAGATACTTTTTACTAATCAGACCCGCTACAGCAGAAGAGAATCCCTCAATACAATGAAGTGTGTTCTCAAACTGTCAGGTAGAGTTGGAACTCTAGGCCAGTGGTTCCCAAACTTTTTTGTGTCGTGGACCCCTTGACATGTTTTCTGGTTTTCCGTGGACCCCCTGCTTAAGTTATATTGAATTTTTAAAAATTCATCGATTTCAAATTACACATTTTGTTTAAATAATTTCCAACCAATGACATTAGGAGTGAAAAAGTAATTTAAACCTCAATTTATTTTTTTTTACAATACATGCAAATATAGTTACTAAATTTAAAAAAAAAAAAATTTCACACCTAAATCACGCACTCCTTTGTGATGAGAATGAGTTATGCTGTAATTTGGTCCTCTCCTGGTGCTTTGTGATTCAACTGATGAATGTTCTTGTCATTTTCTCTTCACATTTGAACAAGTTATTGCGTATTTAGCTTCTCGTAACTGCGTTTATAACAATTTGAAGATATTTATGCAATCTAGGTCTACTACTTTTTAGTTACTTAGTGTATTAGTAACGTCCAGGTGCACTATCCGTAGTAGTACCCAACCATATAGGTTGCTCCATTTGTTGCTGCTGATATAATAGTTATAGGGTTTGCTTATAATTCGAACGATTTCTTCAAAACATCAAATGTGTTTTCGACTTTATTGTCAATTATCAGTTTTCAAAAACAAAATTGCACACAATTTCACACAAAATTATCCATAAATAGACAAACATGTGCCCAAAAATGCTTCATTACAGGCACAACTTGGTTGATCTATAGACCTTTGAACTATTTGTTGCTTAGAAAAATTCCTAGCAAATATCAGATGCAGGTTTGTGTACAAAATAGTTTTAAAAGCTTTAACGGCTGGCTAAATCATTCATTTTTTTCGCCAATTGTATGTCGTTTTCATAAGTCCGCAACATATTTTATGACACAGTAAACCATTATAATTTCCTTAAAATTTTAAAGCAAATATTTTGTCAATTGTAGAACTTTTCTAAACTTTATCATGTAGTGTTTAATAGTTTTTCAAATCTTATCAGGGTGGCTTTGTCTCCAACGATCCTCCAGTTTAGGTGGTTTCATGGTGTCGTTACATAAAATGTTGATAAATAAAAGACACATAGGCGATATAAGTTCGACGAGAAAATAAGAATAAAAATTAGAAATTAACACCACTGTCTGTTTTATATTTAGATTCAGCCATGTTAAATATTAGTTACCTCTAAACCAAATTAAGCTATTTAAATGAGGTGTTAAAATTTAAAATATGTTTTTTTATTCCAATAAGGCATTTTAAATTTAATGGCCTAGTTATAATAAAGTATAAATAATGTATATTTGTATGAATAATAGGTGATTCCATTAATGTGAGATTTATATTAAACTCAATTCCTTCTTAAATTAGATCCACTCTCGTGGACCCCATTTGCATGTCATGGACCCCCAATTCTTTTTTTCACTTTTGTGGACCCCTTTGAAGTCTTCGTGGACCCCGGGGGGTCCATATGGACCACTTTGGGAATCACTGCTCTAGGCCATCAAAAGTGAACAGGATCTCCCTCTCACCGGCCTGAATGAGAACATTTGATTTGGTGGTTCATCTTGTAAGTGACAGAGATTATTTGCTCATGATTTTAATTGAGTAATTTTAACCTGTCATCAAGCCTACATTTTAATGGCATGTAATAGTTAGCCGAACATTATAATGGTACAAGTACTTTTTCAGCATAGCTCTTGTGTTATCATGTGTCATGTTTATGCTTTTTGTACTTTGTATCATGTGTCATATGTTATGAATAATGTTCACGTGTTATGTCATTTGACATGTTTTATGTCATGTGTTATATCATGTGTCTTATCTTGTCATGTATTATACTATGTGTTATATCATGTGTCATGCTATATGTTACGTCTGGTGTTATACTATATGTTATGTCATGGGTTCTGTCATGTATTATCATATCTGTTGTTGGCGTTGATAAGAAATATTTTGGATTTAACTTTTTACTTGTTCATTGACTGTACACTTAAAAATGCACATTTATAAAATCGTATATACTTTAATAAATAACAGACGATTGAGAGCCGATCAAGGCATTTTTGTGGCATATTAATATTAAAAGAAAGATATTTCATAATATTTATCCAACTTTTAAAAGATAAAATAAAAACAAAGAATTAATCGTACGGATGTGGTCTTTCAGAGTCGTGAGGATGGCAACATATGGAACACACATAGGTCCTTTATCCGAAAAAATAGTTGAATTCAAAGTGACGTAGATAGGTCTCCATCTATGATATTAAAATGAATGTAGCGCTGTTGAAGGAATTAGCAGTTTGTGAGTCGTCGAATGTTTAAGCAATCTGTGAAAAAAAAACAACTAATGTCAATATTAAAGTAAAGTCTAAATCAAGCCTCCTTGAAAAGAGTGTCGACTATTTGACTATCCGCTGCAGAGACAGTAGACATATAAGTTTATTTTTTATAATAACCGGCGAACAATGGTTATGCCTGCTCCGTTTGTGGCAAAATATCTAGGACACAGCTGGGACTCCATGACAAACCTCATTAACTGGCGGATTTACGAAATCACCGTTAGTGGACATACATATTATTAGTTGCAATTAATTAAGTCGTACAATTGTTCCTTAAAGAATTTAAACATAATAATAATAATAATAATAATAATAATAATTTAATTAATAGAGCGCTTTAATTAATTACAACTAGTCGACCGGCGGCATACCATACGCCGCTATTTTCCAGGGCAGGCTTTAGGCACTACAACATATGCGACCACAGTGGGTCCCGCACTTTCATTGGACCAGTGCTAATTTTTTAGGTATATAAATGATTAAATCAAGTTACATGAAGTTAATTCCTTTTTCCAGTCTATATTTATTTATGTCTATGCTATTTTGTGAATGAAATTTAGTGCGGATTTGGATACACCATTTCCATTCACACCATGCTGCGCCATGGGATCTTCCCATTTACTTGTTATTATAAGTAAATTTATGAATAAAAAATACTACAACATATGCGACCACAGTGGGTCCCGAACTTTCTTTGGACCCGTGCTAATTTTTAGGTGTATAAATTATGAAATTGAACCATTTTTTAAAACATAGCAGATTTCCCGCGGCCTCTTGATTTACCAGGAGCCCCTTGGAAATCTCCTGAAATGTTATTAAATGCTATGCCGCCGGTCGAAAGAGTCCTGGAAATTTCCGGACATTATTAAAATCGTTTTAAAGTAAAAAAAAAATATGCTATGCTATTTTGTGAATGAAAATAGTGCGGATTTTGGATATATTATTTCCCATTCACACCATGCTGCGCCATGGGATCTTCCCATTTGCTTGTTATAAGTAAAGCGAATGCGTGAATTCATGAATGAAAAATACTATGAATGGAGCTAAAATAAAAAATGGCTAATTGACCTTAATTTACGCGATATTAAGAATATAGCTGCACTCATGTAACAATGCTTTAGAAAAACAAATTTGAATGTTAATTTGATTAAATGGACTATAATTAGTATGTTCATGTGCTAAAGCATAATACTTATTTGCGAAGAGAAGTTCTATAATCTTCTTAGAGTTGAATTCAAGTTTTAGATCTAGATCTAGATCTAGGAATAGAGAGATGAGTTACCTTTCGTAATCATGTCTAATGAACGAATGTGCGGAATTAAAGTACTTTCTAAAGTGAAACCTGAGAGTATACTCTATCTGTGTATTGTTGTTCTAGTTTCAATAGTCTAACGACACAATAATGTGGAAATACTTTTAATATTATGACAATAATCTGAGAAGAAGAGATAATTATATAAACACCACTTTCATTCACAAAATAGTGCGGATTGGGATGCACCAATTTCCATTTACACCGCTTGCTGCGCCATGGGATCTTCCCATTTACTTGTTGCTTGTTGTTGTTGTTTGAACTTTTGTGTGTTTGACCTTTTACTTTGAGGATTATATACATAGATGTAGCCGCAATGAGCTATGATAACATTATAAACGTGAATATGAAATTTAAAATGATTGTACAAAAATAAAGTAAAATACCGCCTATGTTTTAAAATAATAGAAATATTGAGGTAGGTGCTGAAACAATAAATACATACGTACTACATCTATAAAGGCAGCTCTAGGGTCACATTTTTAATGAGAATTATTTTCTTAATATATAAAAGGAAAACAAAGGCGTATGTATGTATGTATGTATGTATGTATGTCCCCGTATAGAAATCAAAACCATTTCACCGATCTTGACAAAACTTGACAGAAATGTTCCTTGGGTACTAACTTAGACCTGTATGAATTGTAGCCCTAAAACAAACTTAAAACCCTAAAAAAAAATAAAGTTTCCCAAGTCTATTACAGCTATACTATTTTATGAACTAGGCTTTGTTTACAAATGTTGACATGAGAAAAACATCGAAAGGATTTAGATCTAGATTATTCTAGATCTAATTTTAAGAAATACACTTTGCACTTATAGATTTTAACTTTGACGCATGAAAATACAGAATATAGTCTAATGATTTAATTATTTAACAAAATTAACCTTCGAATTTGTGTTTCAAAAGGATTTTTACATAAATTCGTTCTTTGTATCTGCGAATATAAAAATCCTGTTGAACATAGTTGCATTAGACATTACCGAAAGGTTACAAATCTCTCTATTCCTAGATCTAGATCTAGGTCTAGAACTAAAGATGATAGAACTTCTCTTCGCAAAGATAGTTTAAAGCTTTAACACTTGAACATACTAATTATAGTCCATTCATTTCATATTTTAATCAAATTAACATTGAAATTTGTTTTCTAAAGCATTTTTACATGATTGCAACTATTATCCTATTATCGCGTAAAATAAGGTCAAGTTTCTATTTATAGCTCCATTAATGATTTCTTTTTAACGTGAATTCGCGCATTCGCTTTACTTTAAACATTATTATTTTCTTTGTTTCTAATGCACAATATCACTGACTACATCAGCATTACGCAAATTAAGACCCGCGGACAGCGGGTAATATCTGTCTAGTATATATATAATTATCTTCTTCTCAAAGTTCAAAAGTTTAAATGAGAAAGAAGTAAAGGAAAGATCACTCACTTATTTCTGCGGATAGAGTTATCCCCTAGCCCAGCTTGGCGTGAATGGAAAATGGTGTGAATTTGCGTAGTGAATGGAAGAGAGGGTACAAAAGTGAAAGAGATGAACAGGAAGAGAGATGAAATTATTATGTCTATGAAGAGTTTATGTGTGGGTTGTTTTGTGTAGAGTGTGTCAGGGATTGTAATACTAAAATAAAGTTTGCTCCATATGATTTTCGCATCATTAAAGAAGCGATTGTTGTTTTTTCTTGCATCATTAAATTGGGACAATGACTGTTAAATGTTCCTCATTCAGTTGAGCTATTGTGTTAGTATATGTATCCTTCCGTACAACTACAAAGAAGGACGTGACGATGTTTATTGCCGTTCGTGGCTATTCGTGGTGGCATCAATGAATGAGCCATTAGTTACAACTGCCAGTGTCAAGTGTTTATAGTGTTTGTAAGACTTGGTACTCTTGATAATCTAAACCTATTAAAGATGCGGATTCGGAGGTGCCGTAATTATAGTTCAAACACTTTAATAAATAAATGAAGTGACTAGGTACTGATAAGTTTTTTTTCTAGAGTTTAATTCTTTTAAACTCAAACTTGAAACAATAAATGTATGTACAAAAGATTTATAAACCAGATACAGGATACAATAGTAATGATCAAGAAAATGAGTAGCTATTTACTTTTAAAGTAGCGACTTCTAGATCTATCTTAGATTTCTCCGGAAGGGAGGGGGCAAACTTAACATTCCCCTTTGGCTACACATAGACTCTTGTGTATGTAGTTTGCTTTAATTTTAATTTAAAGAAGTAGTTTTTAGCTTCAAACTCTACAGGAAGGGGTTTTAAGCTCAAAACCCTCTGGAGTGGGCTCAATCGTTAAGTATTCAGGAGTGGGTTTTATAACACAAAACCCCTCTTGACTACGCTCATAGAATCTGGTGACTATTGTATGCTTTATCTTATATTGAATACGGGGTTTTGATTTTATTCACCATTAATTGTCATTAAGAATGTAACCCTAGTGCTGCCGTTATAGATGTAGAATGTATGTATTCATAGTCTTATCACTTACCTCTATATTTCTATTCTTCAAAACAAAGTCGGTATATTACGTTATTATTGTACGGTCATTTTAGCTTTCGTAATTATGTTTCTAATGTTATCACAGCTCATTGTGACTACATTATAATTATTTAAAGCGCTCTATAAATTAAATTATTATCATTATTATTACTGAGACTCTGTGTATGTTTACATTCTTTAAGGAACTATCGTACGACTTAATTGCACCTAAGATTATGTAATTTTTTTGTGTAAGTCCACTAACGGTGATTTCGTAAATCTGCCAGTTAATAAGGCTTGTCATGGAGTCCCAGCTGTGACTTACAGATTTTGCCACAAACAGAGCAGGCATAACCATTGTCAGCCGGTAGTCTGTTCTTGGCAGCGGAGAGTCAAATAGTCGACATACTCTAATCAAGGCATAACAATGACTTTCATTTAATCTTGACATTAGTTGTTGTTTTTTTTTCAACAGATTGCTTAAAAATTCGACGACACCCAAACTGCTAATTCCCTTCAACAGCGATACATTCCTTTTTAATATCACAAATGGAGAACTATCTAGATACAACAATTTTTTTGGATAAAGGACCGATGGAAGTCAGGTGAATTGGATTGCATCCACCGGCCAAAGACTCTGAAAGACGACACCTGTACGATTAATTATTTGTTTTAATTTTAGATTTTAAATGTAGGATAAATATTATGAAAAGTGTCTTTAAAAATATTAATATGCCACAAAAACGCGTGGATCGGCTTTCAATTAAAATTAAAAGATTGTTTCTATGTCCGTTGACATCTGTACTGTCACCATTATTACAATGGGATTTTTTTTTATTCGGTGGAGGCTTTATTACCTAATTAACAAAATATTGCATTAATTTTTATATTTTTGTCACACTTTTTTTTTGTGATATTTGTAAATTAGTGTTAATAATTATTGCAGAATTGAAAAAGATCTGGTCAAATAAAAATTGAATGTCTTGTCTTCTTAAACCAACTGGCCTCATTTAAGGAAATCAGTTCGTGGACCATTTCTTGCGCGTTTTTATACTAGTATTTAAAGACCACGTGCTATTATTAATACAAGAGTAATTAGAAGGCCATTCTAAAATGTGCAAGCTTATATCATTACATCATACTAGAGAGGGTCATGCAGCTATAGTGTGCGTCTACTTCCACACCATCCCGCCCCAACTTATACACGATTTTCTTGTTAAAATAAGCGACACAAACATTTTCTGACCAACAGACTTGCAGTGTGGCCAAAAATAAAAGACGTACATAGGTGTGCTAGTTAAAAACAACAACAAAAAAAACAACAACCAGGCACTGCTTTGGTTTACGTTCAATGACTGTAGCCTATATAAGTGTATTGTCTAGTATAGATCCTGGGCAAATTACGGAACGCAGGCCACATGCGGCCCGCCGAAGTGTTATATGCGGCCCGCGAAAACCTAAAATCAAGTATGCCCACACATTACACGTGCCTGGGTGCAATATATTACAAATAAATAATTGTAAATATCTATAGAAATTATTGAAACTTTTTTATTCTTATCACTTTTAGTGAAAAAGTTTTAAAAAATTGTCAATAAACGTCCTTCTAATAGCAATATTTCGATAAATTCAGTAAAAGACATAAGCCCAAGCCAGTATTTTATTCAATGCTATGAAAAACTGTGTTGAAAGAGCTTGGCTGGCTTGTGCAAGATGGCAAGGGTAACAACTGAAGGAAATTTGACTGAGACAAACAACTTTTTAATAAAAAAAAAATATGTCAACCATAAAATAGTAACTGGAAATTTTATAAGAAGCTACAGTGAATTTGAGTTTTTAATGGAAAATGTTAATACTAAATTGTGTAATGGACTCATGGCCGTCCCTAGATATTATCAAATTATGCAACTGCTAAGGTCAATGATTACACAGGAGATTAATATCCATTTTATAGAAAAGGAATAGCGAAACGTGTACTCCGTGTTATTGTTCAAAGTACACTAGGACTTTAAAAAATTACATAGTTTTAGTTTTTTTCCCCTTAATTTTGTATTTTTTTTGTGGGGCCACTAAATTCACTTGGCCGATGGCCTCCAATTAACCAAGGCCAGCCCCGACTGGTAGTTCCAAAAAGTAAGTGAAGATTTGGAATTAAAACATTCTGATGTTCAGTAACTATGTAGTATGCACTGGCCAATCATTAGATCATTATGGAATCTCAAGGAAGAAATTGATAAGTTCATGACGAACATTGACTGTGACCCTTTCCTAATATTTCTAATCAAGAGTTGAAGACAGACTTCAAGTTTATCATCGGAAGGATTGCAATTTGTTGTTTGCACATAAAATGTAGGTGCATCCTAAATATTTTCTAACAAAGTTTGAAGTTTCTTGAGGCCAGCAAGTGAAAACAGGTTTTGTCATTTTCCTTTGCTGAAAGGTGAAACTATTTCTAATGAAATGGTTGAAAAGTACAAGACTTTTTTGTATTCCTTGATTGTGGAATTTGAAAGCAAATTTTAAGACATCAAGAATTTGAAACCAGTTTTCATAGCCTGAGATCACCGTTTAATGCAAAAGCTGATTCAGATCCAGATGACATACCGCCAAGTAAATTATGACCTGAAAGAGAAGTTCCATTCAGTTCTTTCGCGGGAGTTTTATGAATGCCAGAAGCTGTATATCCACACTTTAAGAAACATAAGCTTTCAAATTTTATGGAACCATATTTATGTTTGAAAATTATCAAGTGTTAGAACTGGTCGATGCTTATTGAAGGTAATTTGACAGTAGTCACAAGAAAATCAAAAAGCTAGTTCCATAGTTCCCGAACATTATGCACGAGAGTAAGCAGTTATATTCTTCATATTAAGTATATGTGTGTTGAAATTTTTAGATTATATGGGTAATGACAAAATGTAAAAAAAAAATCATTCGTAAAAGAAATTGCTAACTCTTGTTTTAATTCCGCATAAATAAACATATATATATATATATATATATGTATAAGCGCCCGCCTAGTCCTCATATTTTCTTAATACGACCCTCGGTTGAAAAAGGTTGCCCACCCCTGATCATAGACATAAATAAATATAGACTGGTCAATAAGAGAGTTTTGTGAACAAAAATTTGTGAATTGTAATCGTGTGTGCTTTAATTAATGTCTATATATATTTTTTTTAATCTCTATGACTGAAGATCATGCAAATTTTAATTTTTTCATAATTCAGAAATCCGAATTCAATAGATATACATGTTTTCAAGTTACATGAAGTTACTTCCTTTTTCCAGTCTATATTTATTTATGTCTATGGTATAGATTTATTATCTCTAAATTAGATCTACTGTATTCGAAATAAAACTTAGGCAATGCTTTCTACCTTGTTAGAAAAAAAAATGCTGTGTTAAGCTTTTATATATTAATCTCCTTCCCCCCCCCCGGGACAAAGGCAGCGAAAATCAACCGCTGGGGGACAATAGTTGTGCCTGCGTCTGATGTGGCAAAGTATGTATCTATATTAAGTTTTGTATTTACTAAATTTGACAATGAGTATCCCTACTCTGTACCTGTATGACAATCATAATAAACCTGTCCGCTTCAACATGTTTTTAAATGGACTCGCATCTTTAATGCTCTTTGTCCGTAGTATTGATCATCATGTTTTTTTTTTGTTTTTTGTTTTTTTAAACAAATGTTTAAAGAACTGCTAGAAAATCAAATATGTAAACAAAAATACTATCTCTATTTTTTTGTTATTTTATGCAGCCTTATCTCATGGTACTCTTAGCACTCTTGTTTTTAGGTAATAGCATTTCAAATTTCTAAAATAATGTAAGTGCTAATATAACGGCTATAAAATTTGATGCTTAAGTTTCTT
Source organism: Biomphalaria straminea (assembly GCA_021533235.1). Classification (NCBI taxonomy): domain Eukaryota; kingdom Metazoa; phylum Mollusca; class Gastropoda; family Planorbidae; genus Biomphalaria; species Biomphalaria straminea. The sequence goes on along the minus strand of JADKLZ010004475.1, from coordinate 22,399 downwards.
TTTTTTTTTCCTAATTGCCAAATTAATTTTTCTATGAAATGACATTGTCACGTGATGACTTAATTAGTGTTTTTACTACCATTGGTTGCTAAAAATAGTTTATTTCTATTGATTTGTGATTCTGACAGTAGGACTTGAGGGTTGTTAAAACAATTACTGTGATAACGATTCATCTAGATCTACGTGTGTTCACATTGTTTTAATTTCTCATGCTTCTCTTTCGATTATTTGACCTTTTGTTTACATTATAAAGCAGATATTCCTTGCTAACTCTTTTTTTTTTCTTTTACTTCTAGCGATTTTTTTTTGTCTTGGTTAGGGTTTAACTGTTAATATTAATCTATGACGTACACTTACGACAGTATACCACCCCTGAAGAGATGTATGTGGTCGAGCATCATAGCTCCTGTTGTAATATTGCCACTGTGGACTATTTTTTTTTAATTGTTTCAACTTAATTAAAGCATAATGAATGGTTGCTAAATGAATTGAGCAGATTTTTGCTGAGACGGTAACCAAACATATACTTTAATCTTGCCTGTTAATGCTTGATGCTATTTTAGTTTATTTTTTTAATTAGGAATAAAGTGCTGCTTAAAAGAAAGGAAAAATTAGTTGGCTTTTTATTCAAAAGAAAAGTGATATATATATATATATATATATATATAATGTCTCTGTTTGTTGACGAATATAGATTCATAAAATATTTTTGATTTAGTAATTAGATATGATGAGCAATGGCGTAGCCAGGATTTTTTTTTTTTTGAGGAGTATTTGGGGGGGAAAATTTTTCCCCCCCCCCCCACAATACATATAACTATTAGTGTAAAGAATGTAGACACTCTGCCTTTGCCAACTAGGGGCCTGGGTGAGCGCTGGGATCTTTTCAAGCGGATTTTATGACGGAGCCCCACCGCAAAGCATTATTTCCGGCATTTAAAACAAAAAACACGAATTGGAGCATGTCTTTCCATCCAGAAAAAAAATGTCACTTATTAGGAGTAACAAAAAAAATAAAACAAAAGTTTATTTTAAAAAAAAATTCTATAAATCAAATAAGAACACAAAACTAAAATGTTATTTAACCTTGGTTAGGCCAATAATAGAATATTCATCCTCTGTTTGGGATCCTTCAACACAAGAAAACATTAAGAAACTGGAACAGATACAAAATAAAGCAGTGAGACTCATGTAGAAGACCTAAAAGTAAAGTAGCAATTATACATAAAACATCTTCAAATACAAAAACAAAATTTAATAAAATACTCAGAAGATACAAAGATAAAGGCACATTCCTCGTCCCATAAGCTAGGACAAATTTGTACAAATGCTTCTTCTTCTCTAGTGCTATTAGAGCATGGTATAGATTGCATGAGCCAGCCAGGAAAACCAGTGATTTGGCAGAATTTAAGTCATTGGTTAATATGCATAACGTTTAGGACGTTATCATCCTTTACTTTGAAGTAACGTCTGTATTTTATAAGATAATGTAAGCTGGTCAGGTGGCTCTAGATAGGCCTATTTCAGCTTACGTAAAATTACCAGTAGGTAGATGGTGACGCTACTGGGTGGGTTCAGTCTGTGACACCCCAGTCTGCGACCGAGGGACAAGATTTGTCTGAGCGACCAGATGACTACCTAAACTAAGACACCAAAAATATAACTAAAGCTTACTAAACGAAAACACCATATAAACTTTACTTTAGTTAAACAAAACAAAATGAAACTTTATTTACATGAAAATAAATCAAAAATAAAATAATAATATATGATACACTAAATAACTAGTACTAAACCAACTAAATCCAAACAACTAATGCTAATCCAACTAAAACCTAATCAACACAAAACCTAAATAACTAATAACTTTCTAACCACAACTTACTACACTAACCGCCCTAATCTAACAGTCCTAGTATTTATAACACAAACAAATCAAACTAACTATCTAAACCACAGCTACTAAACTTAAACTAGACCTAGACCTACACTAACACCCAACAATAAATTCTACAACTATAAACACTAAATTTACAACAAGCCTTCTCAGAATTAGACTTTACTATTCACTAAGAACAGAAACAGAATAACACTAAGACTAGTCTAAGGCTAAGACAACAAATACAAATAACACTAACACTAGATCTAAATCAAGTTAATAATAGCAGCTTAAACAGCAGACAGCAATAGTTACAGCGGGTTAAAGCAGCAATAGTTACAACGGGTAATAATTGCCTGTAACAAATTACAAAAAAACTATAAATATACAAGAAAATAGAATGAGATTCTATTAGATCTAGAATTTCACTGCAGGCCTAGGCGCCACCATTTTAAATAGGTATCTACATGCTTGTCAACTCCGATGACAAATAATCCTCTAAGTAAATAAAACTACCTTAAAATATAATATATATTTACACATAGATCTATTGAAACAGAAAATAAAATAGTTATAGACTTACAGGCCGTCACAGTACAGAATAAAATATATAAAACAATTAGTAGCGTTCAAGATCACCAAGATCTTTCGTCACTGTTGCGTTGCCTATTCGCGGTGTTGCAAAGGTAAACTGTCACGAATCAAACCACCTGTGCTAATATAAAATATATTACGTCATTGTTTATTGTTTATGTTTCTAAGTGAACGCAAAAGAATGAGCGGAAATAAAAGAGTTCTCTAATGTCTACCTTAATGAAGACAGGCTTAATGAAGACAGGTCTCGTTACATTATTTATTGTTAAATTGTAAAGTCTACAGTAGTTTATTAATCTGTGACAACAGAACATGGTGTCAGAAGGGTCAGATTTTGTGATCTGGTGTCAGATTGGTCAGATCTTGTGATCTGGTGTCAGATCTTGTGACAGATCTGGAAAGTATTGTTTTTTAAATTACTTTAAAGTACATTGTATTTGTAATCAAGTGGTATCATATCACTAGACTAGTTCATATTCAACGTTATTGAATTGTTTTGGATCTAGATCTAGACATAGAATCTAGAATCTGTAATGGAACTATTCGATCCTCCTAAACCGTTGTCACTAGACGGTAATCTGTCTGAAAGATGGAAAAAATGGAGACAAAGTTTTGAACTGTTTATGGTCGCCACAGAAATAAACACGAAGCCCGAACCAGTGAAGAAAGCTTTACTGCTACACCTGATCGGTGAACCCGCTCGAGACATCTACAATACTTTTGAACTTGAAGTAATTGAAGATGAGACTGTAGACAAACTCATTGAAAGGTTTCAGAATCATTTTATGCCTAAGTCCAACACTGTTTATGACAGATTTAAATTCTTTACAAGAAGTCAGAAGGACGGTGAAACGTTTGAACAGTATTATACAGATTTAAAGAATTTGTCCAAAGAATGTAAGTTTGACAACCTTCGTGAGGAACTCATAAGAGATCGATTAGTATGTGGCATACAGTCGGATCGAGTGAGAGAGAGACTTCTGAGAGACGTAGACTTAACTTTAGAAAAAGCAGCAAGCATCATTCGTGCTGACGAGCATACACAGAACCAAATGATGGATATGAAAGTGGATATGAAAGGACTACAAATAGATGCTGCTAGTAAAGTAAAGAGGACAGAAGGTAGAATGCCAGTTAAAAACTCACACGAGAGTATGGCAAGGAACCATGTTACAAGTACCATTAAAGATTGCAGATCTTGTGGTGGATCGCATGGAAAACACAATTGCCCAGCATTTGGACAGACATGCCGGAAATGTAAAAAGAAAAATCATTTCGCTGCAAAATGTCGTTCGAAATATTTCAAAGCTGTTGATTTACTGGAAGATGAAAGTCAAGCAAGCCAGGCAAATGAGTTATGGTTTGAGGCAATTGGTACTGACAACAATGTCAGAGTTTGGATGGTTGATGTCAATATTATGGGAAAGATAGTCAAAATGAAGATTGACACAGGAGCACAAGCTAATGTGGTATCAGAGTCAACGTGGAACACTTTAGAAACTGAAAGTCAGTTAAAACAGTCAAATACTACCCTACGAGCATTAGGGAATGAAGCATTAGAACTGAAGGGAGTTGCATCGGTCACATTTAAAGTCGGCGATGTAGAAGTTAAAGATGATCTATACGTGATCAAGAAAAGTATAAATCCTATACTAGGACTGAAGACATCTATTGCTTTAAAACTAATTGAAGCAAAGAGAAATGTTGAGGTACATGATGTCAAGCAACAGAATGAGGTTCCACAAGTGTTGATGAAAAAATATAAGCAAGTATTCGAAGGACTCGGTACATACAAAATGAAGTATCACATTAAACTAACGGCAGATGCAAAGCCAGTTATTCAATGTGCGCGCAGAGTTGCACCATCACTGTATGAAGAATTGAAAAAGAAACTCATACAAATGCAACAAGATGGAGTGATCACAGAAGTTGATGAACCAACAGAATGGGTTCATAACTTGGTTATAGCAAAGAGGAAAGATAATTCTTTGAGGTTGTGTTTAGATCCCCGAGAACTGAACAAATATATAATGAGAGAACATTTCACTATACCAACATTTGATCAAATCAATAGTTCACTGGGAGCAGCAAAAGTGTTTAGTATACTTGATCAAAAGGATGTATATTGGCAAGTTGAGTTAGATGAGCCAAGCTCTTATTTATGTACATTCAATACTCCGTTTGGAAGATACAGATTTTTGAGAATGCCTTTTGGTATATCCTCAGCAAGTGAAGTACTACAGAAACGTGCTTATCAAGTATTCGGAGACATCCCAGGTGTACATATCATGTCAGATGACATGCTGATTGCAGCAAAAGATGAACAAGAACATGATCAAATTTTCGAAAATGTTCTGGAGAGAGCTAGAAAGAACAATGTTAAGTTCAACAAGAACAAGATACAATATAAACTTTCTGGTGTTAATTATCTCGGAAGACAAATTGGAGCAGATGGTATTCGTCCAGATCCAGCTAAAATCAAAGCAATAATGGAGATGCCAGCACCAACAGATCGCACAGGAATTCAAAGACTGCTAGGGATGCTGAACTTTCTGTCAAGTTTCATTCCAAACATGTCAACAATCACAAGTCCGTTGCGTGAATTGCTAAAGAAAGATGTATTGTGGCAGTGGAATCCAGAGCAAGAAAATGCTTTCCAGCTAATAAAGAAAATTCTTAGTGAAGCTCCGGTTCTACAGCTGTTTAACCCTGAAAAACCAGTTACTATTCAGTGTGACGCTTCTTCTAAAGGGTTGGGAGCATGTTTAATGCAAGAAGACAAACCAGTTGCGTATACGTCAAGATCATTGACAGAAACAGAGTGCAGGTATGCACAGATAGAAAAGGAAATGTTAGCTATAGTGTTTGCGGCTGAACATTTTCACCACTATATTTTTGGACGAACTGTGACTGTACAATCAGATCACAAACCTTTGCAAACTATTGTGATGAAGCCTTTACACAAGATTTCACCAAGACTTCAGTTGATGATGTTAAGACTATTGAGATATCAACTAACAGTAACTTACACTCCAGGTTCAAAGATGCAAATAGCTGATACGTTATCGCGTGCGTACATCAGTGGTCAAGAACAATCAAATTCAGATGATGACATGGTTATGAGAATTCATAGCGCAACAGCACAGTTTCCGGGAAGTGATCAGAAGATTATTGAAATTAGAAGGAAAACTGAAACTGATGCTAAATTGAATATATTAATTAATTATGTCAGAGAAGGTTGGCCAAAGTTGAAAGCTCAAGTGCATGAAACAGTAAAGGTGTACTGGTCATTTAAAGACAGTATTCACAAAGAAAACGGAATATTGTTTTACGAGAACAGAATCATAATTCCTTCAAGCGTGAGAAATGAAATTCTCGACAAGTTGCACACAGGTCATTTTGGTCTTGAGAAAACCAGGTCGAAAGCAAGACAGAGTGTGTTTTGGCCAGGACTGTCTAAAGATATTTTTTCGACCATAATGAAATTTTCAACCTGTGCAACATTTAAAAGAAACAATGTGAAGGAAAAATTGCTACCTCATGCTGTACCAGACAGACCATGGAAAAAAGTTGAGACAGATTTGTTTGAATGGCGAAACAATGATTATTTGCTAGTTGTGGACTATTTCTCAAAATACCCTGAAATAAAACGACTGGAGAACAAAACAGCAGAATGTGTTATCAGAGCACTGAAAGGTATTTTTGCTAGACATGGCATACCAGAAGAAATAGTGAGCGACAATATGCCATTCAACAGTTATCAATATAGAGAGTTTGCTTCTGAATGGAATTTCAAGATAACTACATCAAGTCCCAGGTACCCTCAATCAAATGGTCAAAGTGAGGTGTATGTTGGTATCGTAAAGCAGATATTCAACAAAGCATACAAAAGTGGGAAAGATCCATATCTCGCTATGCTCGAGTATAGAAATACTCCAATAAGTGGACTGCCGTATTCACCATCACAACTGCTGATGAGTAGAAGACTCAGGGACATAATTCCAACTGATCCCAAACTATTTGAACCATCGATAGCTGAAGATGCAGAGAAATTACTCAACGAACGACAGATGAAAAGCAAAGTAAAATATGATGCAAAAGCAAGAATACCTAAAGATTATTCTGTCGGAGAGAAGGTGAGAGTGCGTCTAGGACA
>JADKLZ010004474.1:0-17554 GCA_021533235.1 Biomphalaria straminea | reverse complement strand
TATACCCCAAGACCAGGTAGCCATAGAAACATTGTGATAGTGTTGCACCACCACTCCCAAGTCATATGCAGAGTGTCATCATTGGTTTGTTTTATGAGCATGAATTACTCCTTAAATGTCTCATTATGTTTAGCATCATTACAGTGATTCAGGCGTTATAATCTGAGTAACATATTGATAGAATATTTCTAGAAATTAAAGTTACACTCATATCAATTTGTAATATTTCACAGAGCCCCATACAAAATTGTTCTATTGACCTGATGGACAGAAGACATCAGCTTGGACTCTACAGCGGCAGTGATCGCATCTGAGAGCTGCTGTGCTTGCGTGGGTGTGACTGTTGTAATGACTGAAGAGGATGAAGAACAGGAAGAGGATACATCCTTATCATCAAGTACTGGCTCTGGTTGTTTAGGCAGTGTGTTGGATGTACCACAAGGCCAGACCTAGCCAAACAAATTGTAAAGTGCTTTTGAACAATGATGACTTTATAAGAGAAATAAGACATTTTTCTTTAGTAACCTTTGTTTAGGGAGAAACTAAAGTGAGGCAGTTTGACAGAATCAAATAGACTATCTTATCACATTTTTAGAGAAGGAAAATTACTTTTTTTTATTTACTCAAAAGTACCAAAATAGAAAATAACCTATTATAGACTTTCAGCCCTAAAAAAAACTTTTGAGCTTATTGGTAAAAAGTCAAAATTGATTGACAACCTCCCATAACCTTTTATATTGCTCCATATTATCATCTTCATCTAGTATAATCCAGCACATATGAATTTTAATATTATTATATTAAACATCCTACACAAAATGCAAAAAGTTGGGACAATTTAGTAGTACATTAATTCTATCCATGCCAGGGACACATTTAACCCATTAGCTCCTTCTGCAGTTGGAAACATGTTCCCATTTTTGTCCTAAACCGTTGTAGAACGTTTCTAAAACCCCCTATTAAATATACTTTATTTAAACCTTTTAAAAAGAAGATTTCTTCTAGTCTCATTGCAAGCCTGAATACAAATCATTTTGGAGATTACCAATTCTATTTTTAATAAAAATCGGGAAGGTTTTTATTTTTTAAATAATTTTTCAAACGAACATGCCCATAGCCTCAGTGTATAAGCCCCATCGTGGTAAAATGAATATTTTTGACGTTTTTAATATTATAGTGGTATCAAACGTATATATTTTTAAAAACTAGACACATAGTTCTATTTTTAGCGGCCCCCGTAAGGGGAAAAGCCGCTATTAGGTTTGTGCAAAATGTCCGTCTGTCACACTCAGAGCGCCAAAACTAGAAGAGATACGAAAAATATTATTTCACCATTAAATGCGGCTTGAAAAGTTTAGGTGCAATGGCTACTTTTAGTTTGCTAAAAGCAAACCTTTAATTTATAAAATTAATTATGCAAGCGATTTTTTAATAACAAAACACCAATTCTGAAACAATTACGTAAATGTATACGTAAATGTAAGGGAGGAAATGTTACTATAAGAAATGCTCTTGGCATGTAGATATCACGCACATTTTTTAAAATGAACTTTTAGCAGCGACTTTCGTGTACTAGCGTAAAGCCCGGCAATGACATGATTCTAAACTAATTTCTTAATTTTTTTTAAAAATCAGATTTAAAAAAAAAATTGTTTAGTGCCCCCATTAGAATGAAAGAAGCATATTTTTGTGCGTTTTGTCTGTTGGTTGGTCTGTCCATCACGGTTAGATAAAAAAAACAACACTAAAGGCTTTTGAAAATATGTTCTTTCAGAAATATTGCGATAGTTTAAGGATGAGAGCATACAGGAATTGAGCCAGGGACCAATGATAAATCCGAACTAAAGTCTAGTGCGCAAACATCAAGATACTGCAGGTTTATACCCTGCTCACCATCCTCCGTCATTTAGCGAGAAGTTAATTATTTTCAACTTTGAAGGAACATCCGAAACAACTTGCGAATAGGCGGATCTGACAGGGATCCGACTCAGGCGGGGGCGGCCTCTGAGTTTGTGCATCACACAAACTATTTTTGTAATCTTTTTATTTGCTTGTTTATATGAATTAGATCTTAAATTTGATTATTTTTTTTAAATAAATATTTTTGGGGGATTTTTAAAACACGGAGTTATCTCTCTTTCCTTAGGACTTAGGAAGGGGTTTTCTGAACAGGAAATAGGAGCTTTTGGGTTAATAATGCCATTTATGGTTATATAAATGAGATCTTACACTGCCTTTTAGAAATTTCACATACAAAATTAAAAGCCAATCTCAAAACTATTTGAATGATCTAACCTTGTGAGTGGTCATATGTTTCTTGACATTAGATTTCTGAGCAAAGGCCCTACCACAGACAATGCACTGAAATGGTTTCTCTCCTGTATGGGCCCTTATGTGCTGCTGGAGGTCAAAGTTTTTGGTAAACTGTTTGTTGCAATATGTGCACTGAAACAATAAATATTGAGAATCATGGTAGACATGCTGAAACAAAGCCAAGAATTGAATATGAATTATATATGAGTAACTTCGTCCACAGGGCTAGGAAGATGTGCCTATTTTTGTGAGGTCAATGAGGCTTGAAAGATGCCAATACAGCATACTGTTTAAGAGTTGGACCCAGTATAAAACTAAACAGTCTTCAATTAAGATCAATAGCCTAGCTATACCAAATAGCATAATATTATCCTTTTGAACTCAATTATTAATATAGCTTTTATATAGAACTACTTTCATGTTTATAGCATGCTCAAAGCGCTTTGGTCCAATTTCTTTGTGGAACCAGTGGGTAACTAGGAGTGAGTTTTCTGTGCTGCCTTTGGGCGCTCAGTAAACACAGCTCTGCCCGAGTCGGGTGTAGAACCTCGAGCTCGCTTCTAGGTAGCCAAGCCAAGCTCAAGTTCACTAAGGGCACTTAGCCTCTCAACCACGCTTCCCACAATTAAACAGGAACTGTCTGCCAACAATACAGAACATACCACTAATTTAGGTTTAGTGCTTGTTTCATCCTCTGGCACATCAGAATTGTTCTTGACACTGCGTGAAGACTTTCCTTTCCTGGTGCTGAGCAAGTTGTTGTCTGCATTTAACACTGAGATGAAACTATTCTGAGCTGACTTTCTACCTGTAGGAAAGGTAACATTGATAAGTCATCCAAAGATTATACTAAGCATGAAACTAAATATGCAATACTTATTGTCATAGTAAGGAGAGTTACTAAATATTGATCTAAATTTGAAAGAGGAAGAGAAAGTCAATGTCGTTATAGGGGAAGAAAATGAAACTGTTGTCAGAAATGTCATCTTGACAAAAGCATTTTGCAACTGAGATTGAATCCAGGCAGAGAAAGGAAATTCAATTAGGATCAACAAAGTGTACTTAAAAAGAATGTTTGCTGAGCTGTCCAGAATACTTTCTTATTGATTGTTGAAACACTAAAAATTATATCTTAGGTCTCAAAGTACATTCTTCTTATTTGTGTGAAAAATCAGTCACATTAACTAGTTGAAAGTTGTCAGAAATGATCTACTAAAGGTAAAATCAAGTCTGTCAAGTTCTAGCTATACAAAGAAAGTTATAGTATAAGTGAATTAAACAAACAACTCACCAGCTTTAGTTGGACTAGACTTATATGCTTGTTGTGTGGGTTGATTAAGTTGAGAAGATTGGGAGGATGTAATGGAAGACTGTTGAATGACAGGCAGAGTTGGAGGCTGGACAGCTTGAGGCATGTGCTGCATGGCTGGCTGTTGTTGATGCTGCTGCAGCTGCATGCTCTTGTCTGAGATGGCAGTCAGTGTGATGTGCTGGGCTGACTGGACAAGCAGCTGACCTGTTGCTATACCAGGTGGAGATGGGGATGTGTAGTTATTGGGCGTGGGGGCCAGGCTGGTAATGGGACTAAAGATAGTGACACTGTTAGAGCTGTTAGCTGACTGCATTGGTCCTGTTACCTGCAGGAAAATACAAAGCGGATTAAAGAGCAGTAACAAAATTCTGATTTGTAACTTTATTACATTTTTTTTCAAAGCAATTATAGAAACAAAAATAAAAAAAAAAAACACTTAAATTTGTATTACAATATGGATGCTACAGGTGAAGTTAATTTTGTCTAATAAATGACTTGACATTCTCTTCAATGATACCTTCACTTTCCCTTGACCACAGAGACATGTACTGACATATCTTTAGAAACTGAGCATCAAGGTTGAAACAATTGTAAAGCATGTGAACTAAAACAATGGTGTTTTTTAAATTCATTCCTATTTTACATACAAATAATACATTCATATTTTAGTTGCCATTGAAAAAGAGAAAAAAAAATGAGTCAGTTTGATGATCAAACCCATGACATTAGCTTTAGTAGCAACAATATCAGCTCAGCTAACCAGCCACACTTCCGACCGTGTCAGATTGTATTTGATCTAATTGTGCAAAATTTTTTTTTTGAAATAAACAAGTCCTGTCCAATGTTTTTCTTCAATTTGTTAGTCAAAAACACACATTCACACCATTCCAAATAAACATCGTGCTGCACTATTTTGTGCTTCAAACTTTTTTTACATTTCCACCCATGAAGAGAGGATAAGCTAACAGTAAGAACAGAAATAAAAAAAAACGTCTTTGAAAAGTGATTCTGTTAACCTATGAACAACAGCTTAATAATATAACATCTTTACCATCTGAATAGTTTGTCCGTTCAAACTGTTTGGGTCAATGTTGGCCAGACTCATCAGGTCATCTGTGAACACCATGTTCTGTGACAGCTGAGACAGAGAAGAGGAAGACACACTACTCAGGGTCAAGGTGGCCTAGACAATGGAAAAACAAATTATTTTTACACAGTTTTTAATGAGGTCTTTATATATCCTTATAGAGGCGTTATGAACATAATAATAATAGTAAATACTACTAGTACTACATAACTCAAACTTACAGCATTGGGTGGCTGATTCAATGATCTCGTTAAACAAGGATGTGCTTGCAGTATAGGAGCATTGGTTGTGATCTACAAACAAAAAAAAACATTTTAAGCCAATCAACACTGAGAATGCAGGAGTATTAATACAAAGCAGTTATTTTGAAGAAAAGTAGAGTGAAAAAATAGTGCATGGATATGGCTCCATAAACAAATATCTACCTAACATCCTATAATAATTTCTACCAACATTATTAATATTGAACATTATATTATAAATAAATGCTAAGAACCTTATCTGAGCTGTATTTTACTTTTAAAAATGTATAGATGAAAATCAGCATTGCAGACTATTATCAAACCATCATTTGTGAGATGCTCTTTATTGCACTAAAATTTGTCTATAGCCTGATAATAACAAATAATAGGTTAGGTAACTTTCATAGTATCACAATAACTGGAGAATGGTATAAAACTTCTGCATTGTATTCATTTCATTATTCCTTTTGCACTCAGCAATTATCTAGTGATAACTATGAAGCAAACAGAAAAATAGAACACATTACAATAATAGCAAAAAAAAAAAAAAAAAAAGTTTATTTTATTTTATTAATCAATGCTTTAAAACAAAAGTAATGTTTTAATTACATATTACCACACATTATATATATAAATAAATATATTTACTGTTGGTACCACTGTACCAGTCATCTGAGAATATGACTGATTCATATTCATTGCTGGGGAAAACACCCCAGAGCTGGGTCCCATTGCTATCTGCTGCTCCTGAACTTGCTGTGGTAAATGTATTGACTGCTGCAAGGAGCATTGTGACTGCTTGTGCTTGACAAATGCTGTGATCAATGAGAACTGTTTCTTGCATTTGCCACATTGAAAGATGTCCTCCTCTTCTTCTGTTTAAAAAAAAAAAAAAAAGAAAAAACTTTATCATTACTTTTTTTTTTTCTTTAAGAGTGTAAATTAATTTTCCAAAACTAAAATGTTCCTGAGACAACATTGAAAAGTTTTCTAACCTGGATTTTCAGACACAGTTTGTGAGTCTAGCAAAGATTGCACAGCTACTGCAGTTTGTGTATCAAGAGATTGAACTAAAGAAAATATAAAAATGGATGAATTAAATATGACAGACAGAAATAATGTGACATTTAAAATGATATAGAATAGATATCTAAACTTAGAATTTCAATGTAAGAGTGTAAACATATATATCCTATACTATTAAGCGAGCAATTCTTATATATATATAGATATATATATATATATATCTTTGATTTTGAAAACGGCTCTAACGATTTTCTTTAAAATTTCAACGTATCTGCATATTAGTGAGAAAAAAATTCTCAGCTCATTGGCCACATCGGGAAAACTCGAGTTCAACCGTTATTTCGATATATAGAATGTCTCGTTGTAAAATTAATTTTGGCTTGAATAATTTATGAATGAAAGTTTTCCATTGCGTAAACGGGAAAAACGCTGCTTAGATCACTAAGCTTACCGTAGTACACTAAAATATTTCTTTGCAAACAAGAACACGTTTAGAGATATGAATGAAGGGATGTGTAAAACTAAAAGCAGACCATGGGCTGTAGCACCACTGGGATGGATGGATGGCAAAAGAGGATATGAACTTCTTATTGTCCGACAGTCAGGCTGGGCAGGGCATTTATTTAACCGAGCAAGGCTCGGCCACCTGATATTATATATAAAGTAAGTAATGCTCCCCTTTCAGACCTTGTGATTCTGTGGGCCACGATTAACGAGGGTGTCATGTGGCCAGCACAACGACCAACCGCCTTAACTTTTTCCCAACTAATGTCAGGTACCCATTAGAGCTGGGTGGACTCAAGGGCGCCCGAAAATCCCCAAATATGAATCCCACTTTTGGTTTGTATTCGAACCCGGGACCTCCAGTTCTGATATATATATATATATATATATATATATATATATGTATATATATATCAGTGGCGTCACTAGGCAGGTGCAGGGGGTGCGGGCCGCACCGGGTGACACCCACAAGGGGGTGACACTCAAGTGGAAAAAATGCACTTTTCTTAAATGCAAACTTAAAAAAAATTACTGCCTCGAATATCACTCACAATTTAGTATCAACATGTCCCAATCCTTCGTTCTTCTTCTTCTTCATTCTCATTGTTATGTTGGAGGGTTCAGATCACTACACCAATATATGAGATGAACTGCGCAGTGGTTTCCAAGTCAGGAAGCTCTCGATATAGTTTTCTTTCTATTGGGGTGTTTTGGGTCCATTGTCTTATACGGGCCTCTTGGTAAAGAGTGCAGTGTTGGAGACGTGGTCGGCATTCTTTGGTGACACTCCACATGGGCAGATGTCACTGGTTAGTAATTTAATTCTTTTTGACTTTATTATGTGTTTTTGACGCCAGAGAATAAGTTTCTAAATCTCAGAAATGTAAAAAAAAAAATTGGCGCCCGGGGCTTCGCCCCGGATAACTTTGAATGAATTTATGTCACTCCCACAAACATCTTATTTGGCCAGTTGAGAGGTGAACGTAACATTTGTTGTTGCAATGTGTTGAAAAACACACATGCGTAAGTCTCTCGCACGCCATGCGACTCATAAGGTTGCAAGCTTTCTCTATGGAAATCAGTCTAAGGCGATTTTCACAGGCACCTCTGTTTGAGGTTTTCATGTTAAGGCTGACTTTAGTAAACGTGTTTTGCCTCGTCTCATGATATGTCTCACAAATGTCAACTGACGTTCAGTCGCCACTTCCCTTGGCGAATGCCTGCCTGTTTACGAAAAGATTTCTCTATTGGTAAAATTTTCTCGGGAGGATTTGTAGGATCCTTCTCAGCCATCACTACTTAGCCTCTTTTCAACCTTCCAGGTCTCGAAGCGTAGATGACCATTGGGACAATGATTGTATTGAGTACCGGTAGGTGGATTTTAATCTCCAGGTTAATTGATGTGTTTGTTCAGATAGGCCGTACTTATTGAAAGACGGCTCTTGCTTTCCAATCCGACAAGCAACACCATGATATGCATCTCCATCACTTGAGATATCTTTGCCTAAATAGGTTAACTTTACTATTTGTTCAAGATCTGTATGACCAATGTTGATCGAGAACTGGATAACCTGCACCCTATATGTATAACTTTGACAGTGTCTTTATCAGTCATCTCGTGTATACATTTAATTGTATTTTAAAGTAATACTATGTTGCCTGCAAAATCCAAATCGGTTTGGTTTAGCCATGGGAACCCGAATGCAGCCTGTTTAATAACATCGTCGGTGGCTACAAGAAAGAGAAATTAGGATAAGATACACCCTAATTTCATATCCGTATCGATGTTGAAGAATTCCAACGTCTGTCAGACAACAGCTTGATTTGCTTTAGGCATGTCGCTGTATCTGGACAAATTGTTGCAAGATCTTATGTCTTGTTTTCTTTTTATTTTCCAGAGTGATTCCGATGGATGCTATCAAACTTTTTATTTTTTTAATCTACAAAACTGATTTTTTTTTGCTTTGTTGGTATTCTAGGCTTTTTTTTAAACAAAGTTTCGCATGGCGTAAACCTGTTCAAAGCTTGTTTTGCCTTTTCGGAAGCAGCTGAGAAACACTAGTATAATTGAAGACCTTTTCTGTAAGGAGCTCTGAAATAATCTCTAGTAAAAATAAAATATGTTCAACTCAAGGTTTCTCAATTCTACGATAGTACATTTCTAATTTATACAGTAACGTTTGATAAAATGTGAAAAACAACCACATTTTAAAATAGAATCGAAAAACATGTTCGAGTAGCATATAAACATTTTTTAATTAGCTTACAGTTTTATCGTTTAAAATAAAGAAAGTTGTTTGTTTTCGAGGGGAAGATTATTTTCAGGGGGGGGGGGGTGAAACCCCAATCTTACTGCACCGGGTGACACCGACCCTAATGACGCCTCTGTATATATATATATATTGGAAGGAGAAAAGATACATCATTATCCATAGAGAGCTCACATCTCAATTCTACCACATTCTAGAGAGCCAATCTAGGCCTAAAAATGACTAGAGTTATAAGTTTCAGCGATTTATTCAGAAATAAATATAATTATGTCTTAGCCGAAACCATCTGAAGAAGGTTTCAAGCTTGGACTGTCCTGATGACACAGTCCAAGCATTATCACATGACCAGGTAGCAATTTTTCATTTAGTTTTTACTAGATTATGATAATGATACTATGATAAAGACTGTAGTGCAACAAAATGGCTTTGTTAAGTAAAAATAAAATCTATTTAGGCCTCTGAGATGAGATTCTTAGTGTATTTATGTCCAGCTCAATGTTTGTGAGTAGCAACCAGAAAGCTCCAAAAGCACAAATTTTATTTTAAAGTGGTTTATTCTTTTATTTGTGATATAGTGTATTAAGGCAATGAATCCATGGTGTACCGGTACCAAAAAAAGTCAACAGCTTCTATATAAAGTACAAAAATGTTTTTGCAACCAGAATTTGTGGTATTCTTGTTCAACATTGGCTTAAGTTCCTTGTCAGTGAATATTTTAATTAGCTGCTCCTGTTTTAGTATGGATTTGCCTGAGAAAAGAGTTGATTATTATACAAATTATTGGATCAGGTAAATTGACTTTTACCAAAGAATGTTAATTTTAATTGCAAACAATTTTCATTTTACCATATGGACCACAGTTTGAGAACCACCGCCCTAGATGACTACAAATATAGTCTACTTAGAGAATAGAGATTAAAATAATATACATAGGTACAATGATAAGCCTGACCTAGATATATTTTTTTTAATCTGCCAAAAACTGGCTAATGTGTGTCTGCATGGAAGGGGTTCCATCAAAGTTTTAGCATATTGTATTTTACTTCAGCACAAATAGTGATTACTTTTTGTAAAAAATAAGATATATATCAGAGAAAATTTTGATTTGGGTTTGAAGCCAATCTGTCAAATTTTTCTTAACAAAAGTTTATCATAATTTGGCATGTTTTGGAATTGCTTACTATCATAGATACAGCAATGATGTTTGGAATTTGGTGACTGTTGGTTGCTTTATTTTTTGTTTTATTGAAGACTGTGTTTAACCTCAAACCCCTTAGAGGTTTTTTTTTTAACTAAAAACGCTCTATGTCTGCACTGGTACAAGTGATGGCTTACTATAAAAATATAACCAACACTAAATAAAGTTAAAGAAAAAAAAAGCCACAATCTTCCTCACCCCCTCCCTCCCCCGGGGGGGGGGTAATTTTGGGGTTAGGGGGTTTCAACCCTGACCCCCCCCCGACTATGACCATGAACCTTAGGATTCTACTTTTAATCCATTAATATTGACAAATCAAAAACCTAAACAATATTTTTCACCTAAAGGCTACACAGTAAAACCTTCTCCCAGATACCCCCTCCCCCCCACTGATCCACAAATGAGATTGGACCATAGCGCTCTGAGCATGCTATAAGAATGAAAGTAGTGCTATATAAAAGCTAAAACATCATTGCTGTATCCCATTGATTTTTAGATTTATTTATTAATTTTTTCCCAATGTGAATAGGGTCTATACCGTTTTTGTACAGTTTATTTCCATTTTCCACATTAGGGTGTAGCATGAAATCGTGATGAGGTCATGCTGAATTTCCGCTTTGAGAGCTGCAGCAGATCTCCCAGTCTGCCAAATTATCAGGTCGTCAGTGAAGAGCAGAGTTCGACATTTCAATCATTCTGTTAGATCGTTTATGTAGACTACGAAACATGCTTATGATGAGCACTATATATAAGCTAAAATTTAATTTAACTGTTACAATTAAATCATATGTCCAGCTCTCTCTTTCCTTCTTTTATGAATCTGTCTTTTGCTCTCTGGAATACCCATTTTTTTTTTTTTGCGCATCGTAATTTCACCCACATAGACATACTCTCATAATTTATTGGGTCCATCAATTTTATAGCACTTTTACTTATCCCTCCCTCCACCCCCAACAACAACAAAAATTTTGTACACATTTCCATTCCTCATTTCTCTTACTATTTTGTTCTCTAAAGTAATCGTTTATTGGAACTTTTTGATAGTAGCAAAATGTCAATAGATCTGGATTCATCTTTTCAAGCTATTTAGGATTACTATTTTTTTTTTAACAGTGTTACAAAGTACCATTACTTGCTCTCTCTCTTTCTAGAAAAAAAAAAGACTCTAGATCTATCTCATTAATGTTATTGGGATTGATTTTGTTTTATATTTAGCTTCTAAAATGAAGAGTAAAAAAGAAGTAGATTTAGGAAAAAAAAATGTGATTTAAAAATACAAAATTCATGATATTTTTGTTAATGCTTTAAAATAGACTGCAGTTTTACAAGGAAATTCAGAAAATATAATGTACACAGATTTGATATAGCTTGTGGTTTTTCAAGAATGGTGATCGTCAGGTTGCAAATCTGTCAAAAACCATTCTTTTGCAGAATGTAAGCGGTAAACAGAACCTGTGTACAAAATTAAATGCGGATATGTATGACAGTTTAAGAGATCTTGTGATCAATGAATGTGTCAGTCAGTGGTATTTTATAAATATAAAATGATTAATAGCCAGTGCTCTGCTAAAAGTTTTAAACTGTTTTTTTTTTAAAGTATAGTCATAAAATTTGAAAAAAATCTTTTTTCTGCGCAGTGTTATTTTTTTTTACAATTTTTTTTTAATTATCTATCTTATCTGGTGTATAAACACACATATATATATATATATATATATGTTTTAATATACTACAATTATAATTAAACAAAATAAAACACATTAGAGATCTCCTATTACTTTTATTTATAAATGATGTTTTGTTTATATGAAGACAAAATTGCATACATTTTTTTTAGTGGCCCCAGAAAGGGGAAAAGAGGGTATTAGTTTTGTGCGGTCTGTCTGTCCGTCCGTCTGTCCCTTTTAGATCTCGTAAACTAGAAAAGATATAAAAATCCGACCATTGACCATTCAAAGTTCTGATGAAACGGCTACTTCCATTTTTTGTTTAAATCAACTAGAGATGCAAGCAGTTTTTCCATAAAAATACACAATTTTTACAACTATTTAATATTAATAGTAACAAACAAGGGAGGCTATTTAATAATGGAGAAATGATTTTTTACCATATATTTTTTAAACATTTATGCAAAGGTTTTAGATTTTTTTGTCAAAAACCATTTTTTTTTTAAATTATGTATAGCTGCGTTAAGTAAGTTCTGTCATACTAAATAAACATTGGCAAAAAATCGAGGTGGCAGCGCTTAATTTGTTCGCAAGACGGACATTACTCTAGATCTATCTAGATCTATAGTAGAGTCTTGTATATGGAACACTGACTTTGGGAACTAAGTCAATTTTGCATTTTATTTTTTTATTAGGTCAAGGTTTAAGTTTAAAAAAAAACTGAAAGCAGATTCTTATTCTGCAACTAAAGGACTATAAAAATAGTAGTGTTTCTTTGAGTTACCACTCATAGTCAAGATTTTATTTTAAAATACAGTAGGTCACTCCATGTTCCTATACAGCACGCAGTTTTTGTGCTTTCCCCTTCAGCGCACAGTGAACACAGTCAAGAAACACCACTATGTAACCCAATTGTTAATAAATTATATCTAAAAAATATTTATTCATCCCTTATATGGCATTATGGGTAGGAGAATTGCCTGGGGAGGTTAAAACATAGATTTTCATACATGGTTTCTGAGAATCTCAAAAACTGCCCACCTTTGCTTTGGAAAAGTGTAACAAAAATAAAGGAACTTATTTAAAATTGGACATTTGCAGTCCTGTGATACGTCCTTTTTAGCTCCAAACATGAAAACAAATGAGTTATAAAAAAAAAGCGACCTGTTTACTGAATGAGAATCGGATGAGGTGTTCCATATGATATACAAGACTCTACTCTATAGCTATTCTAGTCTAGATGAGTAGAAGATCTACATCTATCTGAGTATCTCTACTCTAGACTCTATACTATATAATATATGTCTATGACTATAGACTAGATCTATAGTTTATAGTCAGTGAACTATACTATAGATTAGAATCATTTAGATAGGAATAGAAGGTCTAGATCTATCATCTGATCATCTACTCTAGTCTGACTTTTTTAAGCCATCTACTCAGACTACTGATCATGATCATCTGGACTGATGATCTAGTAATCTAGTTACTAGTATGAATGATCTACTTAGACTCTAGTCTAGCTAGGTCTATCTAGATTGCCAGATTATAGATTTAGAGTGTCTAAACACAAGCCAAGATTACATATAATCATATAGATCTAGAATCTAAATAAGAAATCCTCTCTTATTTACCACTTAGCGGTTGATTTAACTGATAGCATAATGCTATGCATCCATTAGCATCTTGACCGATGCTCTGTGTTGACAGCCGTTCCATGAATCATCCCACAACCCACAAAAAGTATGAAAATAATGTTGTTTTTAAATCAGGTAGAGTTAAATGCAAGGTGATTCTGAATATTAAAGAAAAACGTGTTGATAAAAACATAAATCTTCCAAAATAATGATGTAATTATATAATGAAATAACGTTGTAATTCATACACAAGTCTTTTATTTTATAAATTTGGGATATTCAAAATGGCGATTCACCCCCTCCGCGTTAACGTAAAAATAGCATTCTCGTAAAAGTTCGAAGGTCAACGCGAGTAGAGAACAGTGGTTTTTGTTCATGATGTTTGAAAACAAAATAACCTTAAATTAACAGAGATGCCTATAGCTTCTAGATCCAAAAATGGAAATATGTATTCCAAGGCCTAGAAAATGTGAATTTTCAGGATCTAATGTGTATTTTAAAAAAAAAATAAAACATGAAATCCATAAAATCAATCAAGCTTGCAACATAAACGAAATGCAGCAAACCAGATATAAAGGTATACGACACTCAGTTTAAAAAATATTTAAACACACAGAAAACAACAATTGTCTTATATTTTTCATTTCAAAATGTTGCAGTTCTTAATTGTCAGTAGCACCACATGGCATTGATTATATAGTCACAAAGTTGTGCAATCAAATAAGAAATATATTTCTTGCTAAATTCTTCAAAAGGTGGCGGATCAAGTCCTTTTAGCCTTATATGTCGTTGAAATTTCTGGGATCAAGGCATGCGAAGATCTGCATAAAAGATGTTTGACATGTAAATGCTTCTTTTAAGACTAGATTTACCTGTGTCTTAGTCTATGTCTCTATGATGACATTAAAGAACCGAATTTCACCAGCTTTTTGAGCGTTAACTTTCTCGTTCGATTCGCTTTTTCATCCTCGTTCTCTTTTTCAGGCAAGCTTCAATTTTGAGTTCCTATCTTTGTTTGTATCTGCCCACCGCACTAAGTCATCTGCTGCTTTCTTTACCACTTTCAACTCTATATATGTCTTCGTCTTGGGTTTTCTGTTACAAACACTATGTTCTATGCTAGTGGTTCCCAAACTTTTTTTTTGTCTCCCAGACCCATTGTCATGTTTCTGCTTTTCAGTAGACCCTCTGCTTAACTTGTATTGCATTTCTGCTAATTTATTTAAAAAAAAAACAAACTAATTTCTAATTGTAGTGAATCGAGTAGTGAAAGAGTAGGCCTAACTAGATTTTAAGTTATAGAGATTGATCTTCTTATTGACAAAATTCTTTGTATTAAACGTTTTCGCAAAGAGTTTCTCCTATTTTTTCTTAATCTTTCACGTTTTGCTCAAATATTGGGTCCGAGGAACTGTTTGCACAAATAGGAGAAGGAACGAAGAGCAGTAACTGTCGCCTAAACCAGTGAGCTTTAGGCAGGAGGGACTTGTTGGCTTTGGCTTGCTACCCACCTAGCAGGAGGAATACTGAATTCAAACATCTGCTGCCTAGCAGCTATAGGCCTACCCAAATATGGGAAATGTTTCGTGGGTCAACCCTGAGGAAGAATAAGGAAGTCTGTGTGTAAAAAAGTTTTTAAAAACTCCTTCAACAGTTGGTAAGACCTACATTGTTTTCTGTATTTGGCTATAAGTAAAGAGATATTGTAAGACGCTCACAAACTATCATCTTCTCTTTATGATGTCAAATAGAGATTTTGTGGTTATATTCTGAACTTTCTCTTTCCGTGTTCAAAAGTTTTTCAAACCTTTATATATTTTTTCAGGATGGCATAGTCTCAAATGATCCTCCGGCATAATTAGTTTCATATATTGTTATATTAAGTCACGACTAGCTTAAATAAAATCCATTATCGTAGACGCCCTTGGAGATCTCATAGACCCCCAATTCATTATTTTTTTTTCACTTTCATAGATCCTTTGAAAGGGGGGTCTAGATGAACAATTTGAGGATCACTGTACTATGCTCTCAGAACATCCATTCCATTTGTTTAAGTTTGAAGGTCATTTGAATGACGTGTGGTACGGTATGTTCAAAACGTGAAGGAAAACAAATGATGTCAAGATGGTTTCACATCTCAGTCAAGTATCTTTGAAAGCCAAGACCTTAGTTCTTGTGCCTGCTTCCGGTACGCTATTCTTTTCAATTTTGTCAAATTCTAGATTCATACTAATGTAACAGAACCACAAACAAATGAAAATCCCTCTCTACCCACAAGAAATGTTGAAAATATTAGAGTGTAGAATAAATGAGAATTAGACCCACTCACATCCCTATTACTAGAAAAAGGACGCCTATTATAAGCTATCTCGACATGACCAACGCAAAATTTTTCGACTCAGAGCCGGACACAACAGAATGAAACAACATATGTTCCGGAAGCTAAAAGTCTTGATTTGCGAGACTTCGTGGAGCATCACCAGAGAGTGTTGACAATGTCCTTCAAAGCTGCATACTATATCAAGATGCCCGAACAAGACTCTGGCCCCAACCCCCCCCCCCCAACAGAAAACAAAAAAAAAAAAACTGCCTGATAGCGGTTCATCTCAGATATAGGATTTGAACCCTCCGACATGTAAAATGAGAACGAAGAATTAGATGACTGTTTGAGAAGAAAACCCGAAGATCTTTTTCAAGTCCGTATCGTTGGACCTTCATCGTGTTTGTATTTGGTCATCGGTGCTAAGGATCTTTCCTATACATCCATACGTGTGAAAGAATCTCAGAAAAACAGCAATATTATTCAACAATCCAAAGAAATTGTTACCGCCTGTTGTTTATGTTACGGTACCAAGAAGTTCAGAAAATTTGCGTAGCACTACTCATAGCCTACATTTGATGAAGGCTCTTTTGATAACTATGCTGAAAATTTCTTTTCATGTTCATATTAACTATTGTTAAAGAGCAAATAGTCACCACTATTTTTTAGCGGCCCCCGTAAGGGGAAAAGCCGCTATTAGGTTTGTGCAAAATGTCCGACTGTCTGTCTGTCCGTCTGTCACACTCAGGCGCCAAAACTAGAAGAGATACGAAAAATATTTTTTCACCATTAAATGCGGCTTGAAAAGTTTAGTAGGTGCAACGGCTACTTTTAGTTTTCTAAAAGCAAACCGTTTAATTTATAAAATTAATTATGCAAGCGATTTTTTAATAACTAAACACAATTTCTGAAACAATTACGTAAATGTAATGGAGGAAATGTTACTATAAGAAATGCTCTAGACATGTAGATATCACGCACATTTTTTAAAATGAATTTCTGTCTGTCTGTCCGTCTGTCACACTCAGGGCGCCAAAACTAGAAGAGATACGAAAAATATTATTTCACCATTAAATGCAGCTTGAAAAGTTAAGGTGCAACGGCTACTTTTAGTTTTCTAAAAGCAAACCGTTTAATTTATAAAATTAATTATGCAAGCGATTTTTTAATAACAAAACACCAATTCTAAAACAATTACGTAAATGTAAGGGAGGAAATGTTACTATAAGAAATGCTCTTCTTGCGAAGATATCGCGCATATTTTTTAAAATGAACTTTTAGCAGCGACTTTCGTGTACTAGCGTAAAGCCCGGCATGATTCTAAACTAATTTCTTAATTTTTTAAAAAAATCAGATTAAAAAAAAATTTTTAGTGCCCTCATTAGAATGAAAGAAGCATATTTTTGTGCGTTTTGTCTGTTGGTTGGTCTGTCCGTCACGGTTAGATAAAAAAACACTAAAGGCTTTTGAAAATATGATTTAACCTTTACTGTTCTTTCAGAAATATTGCGATAGTTTAAGGATGGGAGCATGGAGGAATTGAGCCAGGGACCAACGATAAATCCGAACTACAGTCTAGTGCGCAAACATCAAGATAAGGCAGGTTTATACCCTGCTCGCCATCCTCCGTCGTCCAGCGAGAAGATAATTATTTTCCACTTAGAAGGAAAATCCGAAACATCTTGCGAATAGGCGGATCTGACAGGGATCCGACTCCGACGGGGGCCGCCTCTGTGTTTGTGTATCACACAAACTCTCTTTGTAATCTTGTTCTGCACTACATTAATGTTTTCTAACTTAATCTCTCTCTTCCTTCTTTTTCGATAACATTATCAATAGATCCATTAAAAGAAGGAGCAAAAACAAATGTCAGTGCCATCAAACGTCCATGCCGAATAGCAAAATGATTAGGCCCAAAAACAACCTCGAAGATATCAAAGCAGTGTTGAACTCCTAGCCGCTGGTACATAGCAAAACA
>JADKLZ010004473.1:21473-42226 GCA_021533235.1 Biomphalaria straminea | reverse complement strand
TTTGAACAACCTGGTCAGATAGACTGTCTGTCCGACTTATTTGAACAGCCTGGTCAGATAGACGTACACATGTAGGCTTAGTGTACTGTAGTGTGTAGTCAATGTAGTCAATGATGACAATACAAACTGCGCTATTACAATACTGTTTGTTGCATATTGTGTGGTCGAACAAGAACATAGGACATTTGTCACAAAATAGTTACACACTATCCCTGCCGTAGGATGTGTGTCCGACTGATTTTAACAACCTGGTCAGATATATGTACACATGTTGTAAGCCTAATATACCGTACTGTAAAATGTACTGTACTGTATAAACCATGGTGACAACACCCACCCTGTCTTTTTTTTCTTTATTCAGTAGTGTATGTTGAGTGGTTAGACAAGTCAATAACACATTGGCATGGTTGTCAAGCATATGTATGTAGATATACCTTTACACTAAAATAATTACACTAGTCAAATGTTCCTTAAACCTCAATTTTATTTCTTTAGTTAAGGTCTAAATGTTAACTTCTAAGTCAATTTCTTTTATTAGATTTTAAACTTAATCGGCACTTTAAGATTTTCATTATATAATAAGTCCAATAAAAAAAAGTACCCTTTTTCCTAAAGGTTTTATTGCAAGACAAAAATATAAACACATTCTTAATTTACATAGTGCAATTACAGTCAATCCTTTCATTTTTTTGGTGGTATTTTGTCCCATGGAATATTTTCTCTGTGGAATAAGTAGAATGACGGAAGTCAACTTTTATATTTTCATTTATTTTGCCAACTAATGAGTCTTGGGGAGCGTGTCCACCAGTTTTGAGATAGGGCGGAGCTCTGACGCAATAAGTTCTTTTTTTTTCCCTGTAGTCCTAACTTTAAAGAAATATGTTTCCTCCCCTCTGTTGTAAAATACCATAGAGACAGAGATGTTATAAAATATTTTTAGCTTAGCTTATAATTGGGGAGGGGTAAGTTAAACATCTAGCTGTTTACCCCCATGGAATTTCATAATTGTGTGTGTGTGTGGAGAGAGAGAGAGAGAGAAAGAGAGAGAGAGAGAAATATACATATATTGATAGGTAGAAGCAATATAGATTTCTATACATCTTTACGCTTTAAGTGGGTTTAGTCTTCTAGTCTTCTACAACATTTAATATTTTAATCTTTTTTTTTTATTTTATATATAAGAATTTTGTATGATCGCTCTGGGTCACATCGTCTCTAAATAATACAAGTTTTATGTAAGCCTATGATAAATTTTCCGATTCTGACTGTTTATCTTTAATCATTATTTGCGCTTAGTATTTATTACTAAGCCTGTTATGATTGGATTACTTTTTCATAACAACCATACTATTGTGAAACATGTCGATTACAGAAAAACTTTTGGAGAACACAGTCATCAATATTTCCTATTGAAATGCCAATCTTGAAATATAAAGCTTCAACCTGTTTATGTCGATAATAAACGTGACAATGAAATATGGACTTACGTCGCTAATACGCCTGAATATAAAACTGAAATATTGATTTATCTCGTGAATATCAAACCTCCTCTTCATGCCAAATCTAGTTTTTCATACTTTGCTCCACATCAAAATATTTTTTTCTCGAGGTTCTTCATTGACTTTTGATAGGCAACGAATTAATGTGAAATCATCCTCATTTTGGAGTCGAAGAAAGAGAGACTCAGCTATTGCTAGCAATAAACTTTAATGGAGCCTTGAGCTGGAATTCAAGATACTGATTTGGAAACAGAAAGATTTCAATACTTGAAAACAACTTTTTTTAGAAAAGGTTTCTTAGTCTACGAAATGAAAATATCATTTGTCTACCACTTGATAGATAACGCACATTATCGTAAATCTGAAGTATTTTTAGCTAGGTATAGCTATGTACAGATAGATACATCTAGTTACAGCTAAATGCAGATACATAAAGCTATGTTCAGCTAGATACCTTCATCTGCACCCACCTCTTTCTCTGTTATCTTATCTTACCTTATAACATAAAGAGGTTACTTCACGTCATATAAACCAATGACCTAAATTCTGCTAAGTCACCAGTCTTCATGGCTAGCTCATGCAACTGCCTCCATGCTCTAATAGCGCTAGGGAAGAGCTTTTGTACACTTTTATCCTAGCATAGGAGACTACAGGTGTGCCCTTTATCTTTTTGTCTTTCTGAGTATTTTATGAAGTTTTTTTTTAATTGAATATTATGGTTCAGTGTTTTATGTATAATTTCTACTTTACTTGTAAGTCTTCTATCCTGAAGACTTTTTAAATTTAGTGATTTTACTAAAGACTTAACTCTAGTCAAATGTGAATAATCGTTTGTTATGAATCTCACTGCTCTATTTTTTGTCTGTCCAGTTTCTTAATGTTTTCTTGAGTTCAGGGGTCCAAAACAGAAGATACATATTCTATTATTGGCCTAAACAAGGCTAAATAAGATTTTAGTTTAATATTCTTATTTGATTGATAGAAATTTCTTTTAATAAACCTTAATGCTTTGTTTGATTGATAGTTTCATCAATATGGGGATTCCATGACTGTTTTTCATTTATTATAACAAAAAGGTATTTTGTATTTTTAAATAAGATAAGTGAGATTAATTTGTTTTAGTTTTTTTTGTTACTCTTAATAACTGACATTTTTCTGTGTGGATGGATAGATATGCTCCAATTTGTTTTTGTTGGTTTTAAATGCCGGAAATAATGCTTCGCGGCGGGGCACCGCCCTGAACCTCGATGGAGAAGATCCCAGCGCTCACCCAGGCCACTAGTTGGCAAGAGCAGGGTGTCTACAATCTTTCGAATAATAGATATATTTATGGTGGGAGGGGGGAGAAACTATTTTCTCCTAACAATCCTCGATATAAAATCCTGGCTACACCCACGCTCCGATGCTTTTCATATGTAATTACTGAAACTACAAATATTTTTTTAAAACTATATTTATTAAAAAACAAAGACATTATATATATATATATATATATATATATTTTTTATATATATCACTTTTCTTTGA
This sequence comes from Biomphalaria straminea, assembly GCA_021533235.1. Classification (NCBI taxonomy): domain Eukaryota; kingdom Metazoa; phylum Mollusca; class Gastropoda; family Planorbidae; genus Biomphalaria; species Biomphalaria straminea. The sequence continues at coordinate 39,200 of JADKLZ010004473.1, read as the reverse complement.
ATAAAAAGCCAACCAATTGTTCCTTTCTTTGTAGCAGCACTTTATTCCCAATAAAATAATAAACCAAAATAACAGCAAGCATTAACAGGCAAGATTAAAGTATATGATTGGTTACCGTCATAGCAAAAATCTGCTTAATTCATTTAGCAACCATTCATTAAGCATCAATTACGTTAAAACAATAAAACAAAATATCAAACTAATCCAGAGTGGCTATATTACAACAGGAGATATGATTCTTTATCACATACGGTCACAGCTCTTCAGAGGAATTATACTGTCGATAGTGTACATCCTTTATAAATATTGAAAGTTAAATCCGAACCAAGACAAAAAATTCGCTAGAAATAAATTAAGAGTAAGTCAGCAGAGAAATATCTGCTTTAACTCTTTCTCTCCGTAATGATTTTTCTACGTTTTGAAAGAATTCTTCATTTTGCTCATTACTATTTCACTACCCCTTTTATGATTGGGCTTCAATAGCTTTGTTATCAGAAAATGTTCTATTCGGGATACAATAAAGAGAAATGCATGCTCTTTTTATATAATTCAAAGTCAAGTTCAAAAAATTAAACATCAATTTAATTTGATGAGTTCAAAATCAAAATGGTATCGTCGATTAGAAGAAAAAGAGTTAAATTGTATACAAGAGATCGATAAACGAAAGAGAAGCATGAGAAATAAAAAAAAAATTGAACACACGTAGATCTCAATAAATCATTATCACAGTAATTGTTTTAACAACCGTGAAATCATTGTGTAAGAATCACGAAGCAATAGAAATAAACTATTTTTAGCAACAAATGGTAGTAAAAACACTAATTAGGTCATCACGTGACAATGTCAGAGAAATTAATTTGGCAATTAGGAACCAAAAAAATGAAACTTAAGCATCAAATTTTATAGCCCTGCTACATTAGCACTTAAATTCTTTTAGAAATCTGAAATGCTATTAACTAAAACCAAAATGGTATCGAAATGCTGTTTCTGCTTGTGTGCTAATGAGATCATGTTACATAAAATAAAAAAAAAATAAAAAAATAAATTGTTATTTTTGTTTACGGATTTTTTTTTCTAGCAATTCTTTAAACATTTGTTTTATAGATATCACTAAAAAAAAACAACATGATCATCAATACTATGGACATAGAGCATGAAAAATGTGAGTCCATTAGGAACATGTTGAAGCTAACAAGTTTAGTATGATTGTCATGCTGCTACAAAGTAGGGATGCTCATTGCAAATTTAGTAACTACAAAACATAGTTTTAATTCATTCAGCACAGGCACAACCGTTGTCCTTCAGTGGTCAACCATTGTCCTTCACTGGTCGACCATTGTTCTTCAGTGGTCACCATTGTCCTACATTGGTCGATTATCGCCGTCTATGTCTGGAGGGGGGGGGGAAATAAATAAAATGTTTGTTTGTAAAATGTTTTATATGTTTCGGATGTTCCTTCAGAGGTGAAGCTGTATACTCCCTAGTCCTCTTGCAGGACGAAGGGGAATTGAAACGGGCAGGGTTTGAGTCCGAAAGACAGTTCAGCGTACAAAGCGCACGACCAGAAAGCCATCCTTAAAATTAAATAAAGCTTAACACATCTTTTTTTTTAAAATAGTAGGAAGAATTGCTTAAGTTTTATTTTGAATACATTTAGATCTAATTTAGAAATAATAAATCTATACTAAACAATATACTTATATAGGTTACAGATACTGAACGTAAACCGAAGCAGTGCCTGAGGTATAAAAAAAACACACAGTTTTAAATATCGCATAGCATGTTAGGGTATCACTTTCATGATGTTGTTTTTCTGTTGTTTTTAATTAGCACACCTATGGACGTCTTTTTTTTTGTTGGCCACACTGCAAGTCTGTTGGTCAGAGAATGTGGGTGTCGCTCATTTGAACAAGAAAATCGCTAAACTTAAGTCTATAAGTGTGTGTTGGGGGGGGGTCGATATGGTGTGGAAGTAGACGCACACTATAGCTGCTTGACCCTCTCGGATATGATGTACGTATAAAAGCTTGCACATTTTAGAATGGCGTTATAAAAACTCTAGTATTAACAACAGCACGTGGTCTTTAAACACTAGTATAAAAACCATGCAAGAAATGGTTCCCTGATCCACGAACTAATTTCCTCAACAAGGCTAGTTGGTTAAAGAATACAAGACATTCAATTTACATTTGACCAGATGTTTTTTTTCTAAATTCAGCAATCATTATTAACACTAAATTACAAATATAAAAAAATAGTGTAACAAAAAATATAACATATAATACAATATTTTGCTAACTAGGCAATAAAGCCTCCACCGAATAAAAAAAAATTCCATTGTGATAATGGAGACAGTACAGATGACAACGGACATAGAGACATATCTTTTGGATTCATCAAATGCATACGAAGATACTTTTTACTAATCAGACCTGCTACAGCAGAAGAGAATCCCTCAATACGATGAAGTGTGTTCTCAAACTGTCAGGTAGAGTTGGAACTCTAGGCCATCAAAAGTGAACAGGATCTCCCTCTCACCGGCCTGAATGAGAACATTTGATTTGGTGGTTCATCTTGTAAGTGACAGAGATTATTTGCTCATGATTTTAATTGAGTAATTTTAACCTGTCATCAAGCCTACATTTTAATGACATGTAATAGTTAGCCGAACAGTATATTGGTACAAGTACTTTTTCAGCATAGCTCTTGTGTTATCATGTGTCATGTTTATGCTTTTTGTACTTTGTATCATGTGTCATATGTTATGAATAATGTTCACGTGTTATGTCATTTGACATGTTTTATGTCATGTGTTATATCATGTGTCTTATCTTGTCATGTATTATACTATGTGTTATATCATGTGTCATGCTATATGTTACGTCTGGTGTTATACTATATGTTATGTCATGGGTTCTGTCATGTATTATCATATCTGTTGTTGGCGTTGATAAGAAATATTTTGGATTTAACTTTTTTACTTGTTCATTGACTGTACACTTAAAAATGCACATTTATAAAATCGTATATACTTTAATAAATAACAGACGATTGAGAGCCGATCAAGGCATTTTTGTGGCATATTAATATTAAAAGAAAGATATTTCATAATATTTATCCAACTTTTAAAAGCTAAAATAAAAACAAAGAATTAATCGTACGGATGTGGTCTTTCAGAGTCGTGAGGATGGCAACATATGGAACACACATAGGTCCTTTATCCGAAAAAATAGTTGAATTCAAAGTGACGTAGATAGGTCTCCATCTATGATATTAAAATGATTGTAGCGCTGTTGAAGGAATTAGCAGTTTGTGAGTCGTCGAATGTTTAAGCAATCTGTGAAAAAAAAACAACTAATGTCAATATTAAAGTAAAGTCTAAATCAAGCTTCCTTGAAAAGAGTGTCGACTATTTGACTATCCGCTGCAGAGACAGTAGACATATAAGAATATTTTTTATCGACAACCGGCGAACAATGGTTATGCCTGCTCCGTTTGTGGCAAAATATCTAGGACACAGCTGAGACTCCATGACAAACCTCATTAACTGGCGGATTTACGAAATCACCGTTAGTGGACATACATATTATTAGTTGCAATTAATTAAGTCGTACAATTGTTCCTTAAAGAATTTAAACATAATAATAATAATAATAATTTAATTAATAGAGCGCTTTAATTAATTACAACTAGTCGACCGGCGGCATACCATACGCCGCTATTTTCCAGGGCAGGCTTTAGGCACTACAACATATGCGACCACAGTGGGTCCCGTACTTTCATTGGAATAGTGCTAATTTTTTAGGTATATAAATGATTAAATCAAGTTACATGAAGTTAATTCCTTTTTCCAGTCTATATTTATTTATGTCTATGCTATTTTGTGAATGAAATTTAGTGCGGATTTGGATACACCATTTCCATTCACACCATGCTGCGCCATGGGATCTTCCCATTTACTTGTTATTATAAGTAAATTTATGAATAAAAAATACTACAACATATGCGACCACAGTGGGTCCCGAACTTTCTTTGGACCCGTGCTAATTTTTAGGTGTATAAATTATGAAATTGAACCATTTTTTAAAACATAGCAGATTTCCCGCGGCCTCTTGATTTACCAGGAGCCCCTTGGAAATCTCCTGAAATGTTATTAAATGCTATGCCGCCGGTCGAAAGAGTCCTGGAAATTTCCGGACATTATTAAAATCGTTTTAAAGTAAAAAAAAATATGCTATGCTATTTTGTGAATGAAAATAGTGCGGATTTTGGATATATTATTTCCCATTCACACCATGCTGCGCCATGGGATCTTCCCATTTGCTTGTTATAAGTAAAGCGAATGCGTGAATTCATGAATGAAAAATACTATGAATGGAGCTAAAATAAAAAATGGCTAATTGACCTTAATTTACGCGATATTAAGAATATAGCTGCACTCATGTAACAATGCTTTAGAAAAACAAATTTGAATGTTAATTTGATTAAATGGACTATAATTAGTATGTTCATGTGCTAAAGCATAATACTTATTTGCGAAGAGAAGTTCTATAATCTTCTTAGAGTTGAATTCAAGTTTTAGATCTAGATCTAGATCTAGGAATAGAGAGATGAGTTACCTTTCGTAATCATGTCTAATGAACGAATGTGCGGAATTAAAGTACTTTCTAAAGTGAAACCTGAGAGTATACTCTATCTGTGTATTGTTGTTCTAGTTTCAATAGTCTAACGACACAATAATGTGGAAATACTTTTAATATTATGACAATAATCTGAGAAGAAGAGATAATTATATAAACACCACTTTCATTCACAAAATAGTGCGGATTGGGATGCACCAATTTCCATTTACACCGCTTGCTGCGCCATGGGATCTTCCCATTTACTTGTTGCTTGTTGTTGTTGTTTGAACTTTTGTGTGTTTGACCTTTTACTTTGAGGATTATATACATAGATGTAGCCGCAATGAGCTATGATAACATTATAAACGTGAATATGAAATTTAAAATGATTGTACAAAAATAAAGTAAAATACCGCCTATGTTTTAAAATAATAGAAATATTGAGGTAGGTGCTGAAACAATAAATACATACGTACTACATCTATAAAGGCAGCTCTAGGGTCACATTTTTAATGAGAATTAATTTCTTAATATATAAAAGGAAAACAAAGGCGTATGTATGTATGTATGTATGTATGTATGTCCCCGTATAGAAATCAAAACCATTTCACCGATCTTGACAAAACTTGACAGAAATGTTCCTTGGGTACTAACTTAGACCTGTATGAATTGTAGCCCTAAAACAAACTTAAAACCCTAAAAAAAAATAAAGTTTCCCAAGTCTATTACAGCTATACTATTTTATGAACTAGGCTTTGTTTACAAATGTTGACATGAGAAAAACATCGAAAGGATTTAGATCTAGATTATTCTAGATCTAATTTTAAGAAATACAATTTGCACTTATAGATTTTAACTTTGACGCATGAAAATACAAAATATAGTCTAATGATTTAATTATTTAACAAAATTAACCTTCGAATTTGTGTTTCAAAAGGATTTTTACATAAATTCGTTCTTTGTATCTGCGAATATAAAAATCCTGTTGAACATAGTTGCATTAGACATTACCGAAAGGTAACAAATCTCTCTATTCCTAGATCTAGATCTAGGTCTAGAACTAAAGATGATAGAACTTCTCTTCGCAAAGATAGTTTAAAGCTTTAACACTTGAACATACTAATTATAGTCCATTCATTTCATATTTTAATCAAATTAACATTGAAATTTGTTTTCTAAAGCATTTTTACATGATTGCAACTATTATCCTATTATCGCGTAAAATAAGGTCAAGTTTCTATTTATAGCTCCATTAATGATTTCTTTTTTAACGTGAATTCGCGCATTCGCTTTACTTTAAACATTATTATTTTCTTTGTTTCTAATGCACAATATCACTGACTACATCAGCATTACGCAAATTAAGACCCGCGGACAGCGGGTAATATCTGTCTAGTATATATATAATTATCTTCTTCTCAAAGTTCAAAAGTTTAAATGAGAAAGAAGTAAAGGAAAGATCACTCACTTATTTCTGCGGATAGAGTTATCCCCTAGCCCAGCTTGGCGTGAATGGAAAATGGTGTGAATTTGCGTAGTGAATGGAAGAGAGGGTACAAAAGTGAAAGAGATGAACAGGAAGAGAGATGAAATTATTATGTCTATGAAGAGTTTATGTGTGGGTTGTTTTGTGTAGAGTGTGTCAGGGATTGTAATACTAAAATAAAGTTTGCTCCATATGATTTTCGCATCATTAAAGAAGCGATTGTTGTTTTTTCTTGCATCATTAAATTGGGACAATGACTGTTAAATGTTCCTCATTCAGTTGAGCTATTGTGTTAGTATATGTATCCTTCCGTACGACTACAAAGAAGGACGTGACGATGTTTATTGCCGTTCGTGGCTATTCGTGGTGGCATCAATGAATGAGCCATTAGTTACAACTGCCAGTGTCAAGTGTTTATAGTGTTTGTAAGACTTGGTACTCTTGATGATCTAAACCTATTAAAGATGCGGATTCGGAGGTGCCGTAATTATAGTTCAAACACTTTAATAAATAAATGAAGTGACTAGGTACTGATAAGTTTTTTTTCTAGAGTTTAATTCTTTTAAACTCAAACTTGAAACAATAAATGTATGTACAAAAGATTTATAAACCAGATACAGGATACAATAGTAATGATCAAGAAAATGAGTGGCTATTTACTTTTAAAGTAGCGACTTCTAGATCTATCTTAGATTTCTCCGGAAGGGAGGGGGCAAACTTAACATTCCCCTTTGGCTACACATAGACTCTTGTGTATGTAGTTTGCTTTAATTTTAATTTAAAGAAGTAGTTTTTAGCTTCAAACTCTACAGGAAGGGGTTTTAAGCTCAAAACCCTCTGGAGTGGGCTCAATCGTTAAGTATTCAGGAGTGGGTTTTATAACACAAAACCCCTCTTGACTACGCTCATAGAATCTGGTGACTATTGTATGCTTTATCTTATATTGAATACGGGGTTTTGATTTTATTCACCATTAATTGTCATTAAGAATGTAACCCTAGTGCTGCCGTTATAGATGTAGAATGTATGTATTCATAGTCTTATCACTTACCTCTATATTTCTATTCTTCAAAACAAAGTCGGTATATTACGTTATTATTGTACGGTCATTTTAGCTTTCGTAATTATGTTTCTAATGTTATCACAGCTCATTGTGACTACATTATAATTATTTAAAGCGCTCTATAAATTAAATTATTATCATTATTATTACTGAGACTCTGTGTATGTTTACATTCTTTAAGGAACTATCGTACGACTTAATTGCACCTAAGATTATGTAATTTTTTTGTGTAAGTCCACTAACGGTGATTTCGTAAATCTGCCAGTTAATAAGGCTTGTCATGGAGTCCCAGCTGTGACTTACAGATTTTGCCACAAACAGAGCAGGCATAACCATTGTCAGCCGGTAGTCTGTTCTTGGCAGCGGAGAGTCAAATAGTCGACATACTCTAATCAAGGCATAACAATGACTTTCATTTAATCTTGACATTAGTTGTTGTTTTTTTTTCAACAGATTGCTTAAAAATTCGACGACACCCAAACTGCTAATTCCCTTCAACAGCGATACATTCCTTTTTAATATCACACATGGAGAACTATCTAGATACAACAATTTTTTTGGATAAAGGACCGATGGAAGTCAGGTGAATTGGATTGCATCCACCGGCCAAAGACTCTGAAAGACGACACCTGTACGATTAATTATTTGTTTTAATTTTAGATTTTAAATGTAGGATAAATGTTATGAAATGTGTCTTTAAAAATATTAATATGCCACAAAAAAACGCGTGGATCGGCTTTCAATTAAAATTAAAAGATTGTTTCTATGTCCGTTGACATCTGTACTGTCACCATTATTACAATGGGATTTTTTTTATTCGGTGGAGGCTTTATTACCTAATTTACAAAATATTGCATTAATTTTTATATTTTTGTTAGACTTTTTGTTTTGTGATATTTGTAATTTAGTGTTAATAATTATTGCAGAATTGAAAAAGATCTGGTCAAATAAAAATTGAATGTCTTGTCTTCTTAAACCAACTGGCCTCATTTAAGGAAATCAGTTCGTGGACCATTTCTTGCGCGTTTTTATACTAGTGTTTAACTCCTTCTCTCCTAACTGACGATACCAACGTTGATTCCACCAGAATGTGGTAAATAATTAAGGAGAGAAAGAGTTAAAGACCACGTGCTATTATTAATACAAGAGTTTTTAGAAGGCCATTCTAAAATGTGCAAGCTTATATCATTACATGATACTAGAGAGGGTCATGCAGCTAGAGTGTGCGTCTACTTCCACACCATCCCGCCCCAACTTATACACGATTTTCTTATTAAAATAAGCGACACAAACATTTTCTGACCAACAGACTTGCAGTGTGGCCAACAATAAAAGACGTACATAGGTGTGCTAGTTAAAAAAAAAACAAAAAAACACAGGCACTGCTTTGGTTTACGTTCAATGACTGTAGCCTATATAAGTGTATTGTCTAGTATAGATCAGGGGTGGGCAAATTACGAAACACAGGCCACATGCGGCCCGCAGAAGTGTTATATGCGGCCCGCGAAAACCTAAATAAATCAAGTATGCCCACACATTACACGTGCCTAAATGCAATATATTACAAATAAATAATTGTAAATATCTATAGAAATTATTGAAACTTTTTTATTCTTATCACTTTTAGTGAAGAAGTTTAAAAAAAATTGTCTCTAAACGTCCTTCTAATAGCAATATTTCGATAAATTCAGTAAAACACATAAGCCCAAGCCAGTATTTATTCAAAGCTATGAAAAACTGTGTTGAAAGAGCTTGGTTGGCTTGTGCAAGATGGCAAGGGTAACAACTGAAGGAAATTTGACTGAGACAAACAACCTTTTAATAAAATAAAAAATATGTCAACCATAAAATAGTAACTGGAAATTTTATAAGTAGGTACAGTGAATTCGAGTGTATTATGGGAAATATAAGCATGTTAGATTTTGTAATGGACTCATGGCCGTCCCTAGATATTATCAAATTATGCAACTGCTAAGGTCCATGATTACACAGGAGATTAATATCCATTTTATAGAAAAGGAATAGCGAAACGTGTACTCCGTGTTATTGTTCAAAGTACACTAGGACTTTACAAAATTACAGTTTTAGTTTTTTTTCCCTTAATTTTATTTTTTTTTTGTGGGGCCACTAAATTCACTTGGCCGATGGCCTCCAATTAACCAAGGCCAGCCCCGACTGGTAGTTCCAAAAAGTAAGTGAAGATTTGGAATTAAAACATTCTGATGTTCAGTAACTATGTAGTATGCACTGGCCAATCATTAGATCAATATGGAATCTCAAGGAAGAAATTGATAAGTTCATGACGAACATTGACTGTGATCCTTTCCTAATATTTCTAATCAAGAGTTGAAGACAGACTTCAAGTTTATCATCGGAAGGATTGCAATTTGTTGTTTGCACATAAAATGTAGGTGCATCCTAAATATTTTCAAACAAAGTTTGAAGTTACTTGAGGCCAGCAAGTGAAAACAGGTTTTGTCATTTTCCTTTGCTGAAAGGTGAAACTATTTCTAATGAAATGGTTGAAAAGTACAAGACTTTTTTGTATTCCTTGATTGTGGAATTTGAAAGCAAATTTTAAGACATCAAGAATTTGAAACCAGTTTTCATAGCCTGAGATCACCGTTTAATGCAAAAGCTGATTCAGATCCAGATGACATACCGCCAAGTAAATTATGACCTGAAAGAGAAGTTCCATTCAGTTCTTTTGCGGGAGTTTTATGAGTGCCAGAAGCTGTATATCCACACTTTAAGAAACATAAGCTTTCAAATTTTATGGAACCATATTTATGTTTGAAAATTATCAAGTGTTAGAACTGGTCGATGCTTATTGAAGGTAATTTGACAGTAGTCACAAGAAAATCAAAAAGCTAGTTCCATAGTTCCCGAACATTATTGAAGAGAGTAAGCAGTTATATTCTTTATATTAAGTATATGTACGTTGAAATTTTTAGATTATATGGGTAATGACAAAATGTAAAAAAAAAATCATTCGTAAAAGAAATTGCTAACTCTTGTTTTAATTCCGCATAAATAAACATATATATATATATATATATATGTATAAGCGCCCGCCTAGTCCTCATATTTTCTTAATACGACCCTCGGTTGAAAAAGGTTGCCCACCCCTGATCATAGACATAAATAAATATAGACTGGTCAATAAGAGAGTTTTGTGAAACAAAAATTTGTGAATTGTAATTGTGTGTGCTTTAAATAATGTCTATATTTTTTTTTAATCTCTATGACTGAAGATCATGCAAATTTTAATTTTTTCATAATTCAGAAATCCGAATTCAATAGATATACATGTTTTCAAGTTACATGAAGTTACTTCCTTTTTCCAGTCTATATTTATTTATGTCTATGGTATAGATTTATTATCTCTATATTAGATCTACTGTATTCGAAATAAAACTTAGGCAATGCTTTCTACCTTGTTAGAAAAAAAAATGCTGTGTTAAGCTTTTATATATTAATCTCCTTCCCCCCCCCCGGGACAAAGGCAGCGAAAATCAACCGCTGGGGGACAATAGTTGTGCCTGCGTCTGATGTGGCAAAGTATGTATCTATATTAAGTTTTGTATTTACTAAATTTGACAATGAGTATCCCTACTCTGTACCTGTATGACAATCATAATAAACCTGTTCGCTTCAACATGTTTTTAAATGGACTCGCATCTTTAATGCTCTTTGTCCGTAGTATTGATCATCATGTTTTTTTTTTGTTTTTTGTTTTTTTAAACAAATGTTTAAAAGAACTGCTAGAAAATCAAATATGTAAACAAAAATACTATCTCTATTTTTTTGTTATTTTATGCAGCCTTATCTCATGATACTCTTAGCACTCTTGTTTTTAGGTAATAGCATTTCAAATTTCTAAAATAATGTAAGTGCTAATATAACGGCTATAAAATTTGATGCTTAAGTTTCATTTTTTTTCCTAATTGCCAAATAAATTTTTCTATGAAATGACATTGTCACGTGATGACTTTTTTTTTTACTACCATTGGTTGCTAAAAATAGTTTATTTCTATTGATTTGTGATTCTGACAGTAGGACTTGAGGGTTGTTAAAACAATTACTGTGATAACGATTCATCTAGATCTACGTGTGTTCACATTGTTTTCATTTCTCATGCTCTCTTTCGATTATTTGACCTTTTGTTTACATTATAAAGCAGATATTCCTCTGCTAACTCTTTTTATTTCTTTTACTTCTAGCGATTTTTTTTTGTCTTGGTTAGGGTTTAACTGTTAATATTAATCTATGACGTACACTTACGACAGTATACCACCCCTGAAGAGCTGTATGTGGTCGAGCATCATAGCTCCTGTTGTAATATTGCCACTGTGGACTATTTTTTTTTAATTGTTTCAGCTTAATTGAAGCATAATGAATGGTTGCTAAATGAATTGAGCAGATTTTTGCTGAGACGGTAACCAAACATATACTTTAATCTTGCCTGTTAATGCTTGATGCTATTTTAGTTTATTTTTTTAATTAGGAATAAAGTGCTGCTTAAAAGAAAGGAAAAATTAGTTGGCTTTTTATTCAAAAGAAAAGTGATATATATATATATATATATATATATAATGTCTCTGTTTGTTGACGAATATAGATTCATAAAATATTTTTGATTTAGTAATTAGATATGATGAGCAATGGCGTAGCCAGGATTTTTTTTTTTTTGAGGAGTATTTGGGGGGGAAAATTTTTCCCCCCCCCCCCACAATACATATAACTATTAGTGTAAAGAATGTAGACACTCTGCCTTTGCCAACTAGGGGCCTGGGTGAGCGCTGGGATCTTTTCAAGCGGATTTTATGACGGAGCCCCACCGCAAAGCATTATTTCCGGCATTTAAAACAAAAAACACGAATTGGAGCATGTCTTTCCATCCAGAAAAAAAATGTCACTTATTAGGAGTAACAAAAAAAATAAAACAAAAGTTTATTTTAAAAAAAAATTCTATAAATCAAATAAGAACACAAAACTAAAATGTTATTTAACCTTGGTTAGGCCAATAATAGAATATTCATCCTCTGTTTGGGATCCCTCAACACAAGAAAACATTAAGAAAATGGAAAAGATACAAAATAGAGCAGTGAGACTCATGTAGAAGACCTAAAAGTAAAGTAGCAATTATACATAAAACATCTTCAAATACAAAAACAAAATTTAATAAAATACTCAGAAGATACAAAGATAAAGGCACATTCCTCGTCCCATAAGCTAGGACAAATTTGTACAAATGCTTCTTCTTCTCTAGTGCTATTAGAGCATGGTATAGATTGCATGAGCCAGCCAGGAAAACCAGTGATTTGGCAGAATTTAAGTCATTGGTTAATATGCATAACGTTTAGGACGTTATCATCCTTTACTTTGAAGTAACGTCTGTATTTTATAAGATAATGTAAGCTGGTCAGGTGGCTCTAGATAGGCCTATTTCAGCTTACGTAAAATTACCAGTAGGTAGATGGTGACGCTACTGGGTGGGTTCAGTCTGTGACACCCCAGTCTGCGACCGAGGGACAAGATTTGTCTGAGCGACCAGATGACTACCTAAACTAAGACACCAAAAATATAACTAAAGCTTACTAAACGAAAACACCATATAAACTTTACTTTAGTTAAACAAAACAAAATGAAACTTTATTTACATGAAAATAAATCAAAAATAAAATAATAATATATGATACACTAAATAACTAGTACTAAACCAACTAAATCCAAACAACTAATGCTAATCCAACTAAAACCTAATCAACACAAAACCTAAATAACTAATAACTTTCTAACCACAACTTACTACACTAACCGCCCTAATCTAACAGTCCTAGTATTTATAACACAAACAAATCAAACTAACTATCTAAACCACAGCTACTAAACTTAAACTAGACCTAGACCTACACTAACACCCAACAATAAATTCTACAACTATAAACACTAAATTTACAACAAGCCTTCTCAGAATTAGACTTTACTATTCACTAAGAACAGAAACAGAATAACACTAAGACTAGTCTAAGGCTAAGACAACAAATACAAATAACACTAACACTAGATCTAAATCAAGTTAATAATAGCAGCTTAAACAGCAGACAGCAATAGTTACAGCGGGTTAAAGCAGCAATAGTTACAACGGGTAATAATTGCCTGTAACAAATTACAAAAAAACTATAAATATACAAGAAAATAGAATGAGATTCTATTAGATCTAGAATTTCACTGCAGGCCTAGGCGCCACCATTTTAAATAGGTATCTACATGCTTGTCAACTCCGATGACAAATAATCCTCTAAGTAAATAAAACTACCTTAAAATATAATATATATTTACACATAGATCTATTGAAACAGAAAATAAAATAGTTATAGACTTACAGGCCGTCACAGTACAGAATAAAATATATAAAACAATTAGTAGCGTTCAAGATCACCAAGATCTTTCGTCACTGTTGCGTTGCCTATTCGCGGTGTTGCAAAGGTAAACTGTCACGAATCAAACCACCTGTGCTAATATAAAATATATTACGTCATTGTTTATTGTTTATGTTTCTAAGTGAACGCAAAAGAATGAGCGGAAATAAAAGAGTTCTCTAATGTCTACCTTAATGAAGACAGGCTTAATGAAGACAGGTCTCGTTACATTATTTATTGTTAAATTGTAAAGTCTACAGTAGTTTATTAATCTGTGACAACAGAACATGGTGTCAGAAGGGTCAGATTTTGTGATCTGGTGTCAGATTGGTCAGATCTTGTGATCTGGTGTCAGATCTTGTGACAGATCTGGAAAGTATTGTTTTTTAAATTACTTTAAAGTACATTGTATTTGTAATCAAGTGGTATCATATCACTAGACTAGTTCATATTCAACGTTATTGAATTGTTTTGGATCTAGATCTAGACATAGAATCTAGAATCTGTAATGGAACTATTCGATCCTCCTAAACCGTTGTCACTAGACGGTAATCTGTCTGAAAGATGGAAAAAATGGAGACAAAGTTTTGAACTGTTTATGGTCGCCACAGAAATAAACACGAAGCCCGAACCAGTGAAGAAAGCTTTACTGCTACACCTGATCGGTGAACCCGCTCGAGACATCTACAATACTTTTGAACTTGAAGTAATTGAAGATGAGACTGTAGACAAACTCATTGAAAGGTTTCAGAATCATTTTATGCCTAAGTCCAACACTGTTTATGACAGATTTAAATTCTTTACAAGAAGTCAGAAGGACGGTGAAACGTTTGAACAGTATTATACAGATTTAAAGAATTTGTCCAAAGAATGTAAGTTTGACAACCTTCGTGAGGAACTCATAAGAGATCGATTAGTATGTGGCATACAGTCGGATCGAGTGAGAGAGAGACTTCTGAGAGACGTAGACTTAACTTTAGAAAAAGCAGCAAGCATCATTCGTGCTGACGAGCATACACAGAACCAAATGATGGATATGAAAGTGGATATGAAAGGACTACAAATAGATGCTGCTAGTAAAGTAAAGAGGACAGAAGGTAGAATGCCAGTTAAAAACTCACACGAGAGTATGGCAAGGAACCATGTTACAAGTACCATTAAAGATTGCAGATCTTGTGGTGGATCGCATGGAAAACACAATTGCCCAGCATTTGGACAGACATGCCGGAAATGTAAAAAGAAAAATCATTTCGCTGCAAAATGTCGTTCGAAATATTTCAAAGCTGTTGATTTACTGGAAGATGAAAGTCAAGCAAGCCAGGCAAATGAGTTATGGTTTGAGGCAATTGGTACTGACAACAATGTCAGAGTTTGGATGGTTGATGTCAATATTATGGGAAAGATAGTCAAAATGAAGATTGACACAGGAGCACAAGCTAATGTGGTATCAGAGTCAACGTGGAACACTTTAGAAACTGAAAGTCAGTTAAAACAGTCAAATACTACCCTACGAGCATTAGGGAATGAAGCATTAGAACTGAAGGGAGTTGCATCGGTCACATTTAAAGTCGGCGATGTAGAAGTTAAAGATGATCTATACGTGATCAAGAAAAGTATAAATCCTATACTAGGACTGAAGACATCTATTGCTTTAAAACTAATTGAAGCAAAGAGAAATGTTGAGGTACATGATGTCAAGCAACAGAATGAGGTTCCACAAGTGTTGATGAAAAAATATAAGCAAGTATTCGAAGGACTCGGTACATACAAAATGAAGTATCACATTAAACTAACGGCAGATGCAAAGCCAGTTATTCAATGTGCGCGCAGAGTTGCACCATCACTGTATGAAGAATTGAAAAAGAAACTCATACAAATGCAACAAGATGGAGTGATCACAGAAGTTGATGAACCAACAGAATGGGTTCATAACTTGGTTATAGCAAAGAGGAAAGATAATTCTTTGAGGTTGTGTTTAGATCCCCGAGAACTGAACAAATATATAATGAGAGAACATTTCACTATACCAACATTTGATCAAATCAATAGTTCACTGGGAGCAGCAAAAGTGTTTAGTATACTTGATCAAAAGGATGTATATTGGCAAGTTGAGTTAGATGAGCCAAGCTCTTATTTATGTACATTCAATACTCCGTTTGGAAGATACAGATTTTTGAGAATGCCTTTTGGTATATCCTCAGCAAGTGAAGTACTACAGAAACGTGCTTATCAAGTATTCGGAGACATCCCAGGTGTACATATCATGTCAGATGACATGCTGATTGCAGCAAAAGATGAACAAGAACATGATCAAATTTTCGAAAATGTTCTGGAGAGAGCTAGAAAGAACAATGTTAAGTTCAACAAGAACAAGATACAATATAAACTTTCTGGTGTTAATTATCTCGGAAGACAAATTGGAGCAGATGGTATTCGTCCAGATCCAGCTAAAATCAAAGCAATAATGGAGATGCCAGCACCAACAGATCGCACAGGAATTCAAAGACTGCTAGGGATGCTGAACTTTCTGTCAAGTTTCATTCCAAACATGTCAACAATCACAAGTCCGTTGCGTGAATTGCTAAAGAAAGATGTATTGTGGCAGTGGAATCCAGAGCAAGAAAATGCTTTCCAGCTAATAAAGAAAATTCTTAGTGAAGCTCCGGTTCTACAGCTGTTTAACCCTGAAAAACCAGTTACTATTCAGTGTGACGCTTCTTCTAAAGGGTTGGGAGCATGTTTAATGCAAGAAGACAAACCAGTTGCGTATACGTCAAGATCATTGACAGAAACAGAGTGCAGGTATGCACAGATAGAAAAGGAAATGTTAGCTATAGTGTTTGCGGCTGAACATTTTCACCACTATATTTTTGGACGAACTGTGACTGTACAATCAGATCACAAACCTTTGCAAACTATTGTGATGAAGCCTTTACACAAGATTTCACCAAGACTTCAGTTGATGATGTTAAGACTATTGAGATATCAACTAACAGTAACTTACACTCCAGGTTCAAAGATGCAAATAGCTGATACGTTATCGCGTGCGTACATCAGTGGTCAAGAACAATCAAATTCAGATGATGACATGGTTATGAGAATTCATAGCGCAACAGCACAGTTTCCGGGAAGTGATCAGAAGATTATTGAAATTAGAAGGAAAACTGAAACTGATGCTAAATTGAATATATTAATTAATTATGTCAGAGAAGGTTGGCCAAAGTTGAAAGCTCAAGTGCATGAAACAGTAAAGGTGTACTGGTCATTTAAAGACAGTATTCACAAAGAAAACGGAATATTGTTTTACGAGAACAGAATCATAATTCCTTCAAGCGTGAGAAATGAAATTCTCGACAAGTTGCACACAGGTCATTTTGGTCTTGAGAAAACCAGGTCGAAAGCAAGACAGAGTGTGTTTTGGCCAGGACTGTCTAAAGATATTTTTTCGACCATAATGAAATTTTCAACCTGTGCAACATTTAAAAGAAACAATGTGAAGGAAAAATTGCTACCTCATGCTGTACCAGACAGACCATGGAAAAAAGTTGAGACAGATTTGTTTGAATGGCGAAACAATGATTATTTGCTAGTTGTGGACTATTTCTCAAAATACCCTGAAATAAAACGACTGGAGAACAAAACAGCAGAATGTGTTATCAGAGCACTGAAAGGTATTTTTGCTAGACATGGCATACCAGAAGAAATAGTGAGCGACAATATGCCATTCAACAGTTATCAATATAGAGAGTTTGCTTCTGAATGGAATTTCAAGATAACCACATCAAGTCCCAGGTACCCTCAATCAAATGGTCAAAGTGAGGTGTATGTTGGTATCGTAAAGCAGATATTCAACAAAGCATACAAAAGTGGGAAAGATCCATATCTCGCTATGCTCGAGTATAGAAATACTCCAATAAGTGGACTGCCGTATTCACCATCACAACTGCTGATGAGAAGAAGACTCAGGGACATAATTCCAACTGATCCCAAACTATTTGAACCATCGATAGCTGAAGATGCAGAGAAATTACTCAACGAACGACAGATGAAAAGCAAAGTAAAATATGATGCAAAAGCAAGAATACCTAAAGATTATTCTGTCGGAGAGAAGGTGAGAGTGCGTCTAGGACA
>JADKLZ010004472.1:0-17353 GCA_021533235.1 Biomphalaria straminea | reverse complement strand
TATACCCCAAGACCAGGTAGCCATAGAAACATTGTGATAGTGTTGCACCACCACTCCCAAGTCATATGCAGAGTGTCATCATTGGTTTGTTTTATGAGCATGAATTACTCCTTAAATGTCTCATTATGTTTAGCATCATTACAGTGATTCAGGCGTTATAATCTGAGTAACATATTGATAGAATATTTCTAGAAATTAAAGTTACACTCATATCAATTTGTAATATTTCACAGAGCCCCATACAAAATTGTTCTATTGACCTGATGGACAGAAGACATCAGCTTGGACTCTACAGCGGCAGTGATCGCATCTGAGAGCTGCTGTGCTTGCGTGGGTGTGACTGTTGTAATGACTGAAGAGGATGAAGAACAGGAAGAGGATACATCCTTATCATCAAGTACTGGCTCTGGTTGTTTAGGCAGTGTGTTGGATGTACCACAAGGCCAGACCTAGCCAAACAAATTGTAAAGTGCTTTTGAAACAATGATGACTTTATAAGAGAAATAAGACATTTTTCTTTAGTAACCTTTGTTTAGGGAGAAACTAAAGTGAGGCAGTTTGACAGAATCAAATAGACTATCTTATCACATTTTTAGAGAAGGAAAATTACTTTTTTTTTTATTTACTCAAAAGTACCAAAATAGAAAATAACCTGTTATAGACTTTCAGCCCTAAAAAAAACTTTTGAGCTTATTGGTAAAAAGTCAAAATTGATCATATTGACAACCTCCCATAACCTTTTATATTGCTCCATATTATCATCTTCATCTAGTATAATCCAGCACATATGAATTTTAATATTATTATATTAAACATCCTAAACAAAATGCAAAAAGTTTGGACAATTTAGTAGTACATTAATTCTATCCATGCCAGGGACACATTTTACCCATTAGCTCCTTCTGCAGTTGGAAACATGTTCCCATTTTTGTCCTAAACCGTTGTAGAACGTTTCTAAAACCCCCTATTAAATATACTTTATTTAAACCTTTTAAAAAGAAGATTTCTTCTAGTCTCATTGCAAGCCTGAATACAAATCATTTTGGAGATTACCAATTCTATTTTTAATAAAAATCGGGAAGGTTTTTATTTTTTAAATAATTTTTCAAATGAACATGCCCATAGCCTCAGTGTATAAGCCCCATCGTGGTAAAATGAATATTTTTGACGTTTTTAATATTATAGTGGTATCAAACGTATATATTTTTAAAAACTAGACACATAGTTCTATTTTTAGCGGCCCCCGTAAGGGGAAAAGCCGCTATTAGGTTTGTGCAAAATGTCCGTCTGTCACACTCAGAGCGCCAAAACTAGAAGAGATACGAAAAATATTATTTCACCATTAAATGCGGCTTGAAAAGTTTAGGTGCAACGGCTACTTTTAGTTTGCTAAAAGCAAACCTTTAATTTATAAAATTAATTATGCAAGCGATTTTTTAATAACAAAACACCAATTCTGAAACAATTACGTAAATGTAAGGGAGGAAATGTTACTATAAGAAATGCTCTTGGCATGTAGATATCACGCACATTTTTTAAAATGAACTTTTAGCAGCGACTTTCGTGTACTAGCGTAAAGCCCGGCAATGACATGATTCTAAACTAATTTCTTAATTTTTTTTAAAAATCAGATTTAAAAAAAAATTGTTTAGTGCCCCCATTAGAATGAAAGAAGCATATTTTTGTGCGTTTTGTCTGTTGGTTGGTCTGTCCATCACGGTTAGATAAAAAAAACAACACTAAAGGCTTTTGAAAATATGTTCTTTCAGAAATATTGCGATAGTTTAAGGATGAGAGCATACAGGAATTGAGCCAGGGACCAATGATAAATCCGAACTAAAGTCTAGTGCGCAAACATCAAGATACGGCAGGTTTATACCCTGCTCACCATCCTCCGTCATTTAGCGAGAAGTTAATTATTTTCAACTTTGAAGGAACATCCGAAACAACTTGCGAATAGGCGGATCTGACAGGGATCCGACTCCGGCGGGGGCGGCCTCTGAGTTTGTGCATCACACAAACTATTTTTGTAATCTTTTTATTTGCTTGTTTATATGAATTAGATCTTAAATTTGATTATTTTTTTTAAATAAATATTTTTGGGGGATTTTTAAAACACGGAGTTATCTCTCTTTGCTTAGGACTTAGGAAGGGGTTTTCTGAACAGGAAATAGGAGCTTTTGGGTTAATAATGCCATTTATGGTTATATAAATGAGATCTTACACTGCCTTTTAGAAATTTCACATACAAAATTAAAAGCCAATCTCAAAACTATTTGAATGATCTAACCTTGTGAGTGGTCATATGTTTCTTGACATTAGATTTCTGAGCAAAGGCCCTACCACAGACAATGCACTGAAATGGTTTCTCTCCTGTATGGGCCCTTATGTGCTGCTGGAGGTCAAAGTTTTTGGTAAACTGTTTGTTGCAATATGTGCACTGAAACAATAAATATTGAGAATCATGGTAGACATGCTGAAACAAAGCCAAGAATTGAATATGAATTATATATGAGTAACTTCCCAGATGTCCACAGGGCTAGGAAGATGTGCCTATTTTTGTGAGGTCAATGAGGCTTGAAAGATGCCAATACAGCATACTGTTTAAGAGTTGGACCCAGTATAAAACTAAACAGTCTTCAATTAAGATCAATAGCCTAGCTATACCAAATAGCATAATATTATCCTTTTGAACTCAATTATTAATATAGCTTTTATATAGAACTACTTTCATGTTTATAGCATGCTCAAAGCGCTTTGGTCCAATTTCTTTGTGGAACCAGTGGGTAACTAGGAGTGAGTTTTCTGTGCTGCCTTTGGGCGCTCAGTAAACACAGCTCTGCCCGAGTCGGGTGTAGAACCTCGAGCCCGCTTCTAGGTAGCCAAGCCAAGCTCAAGTTCACTAAGGGTACTTAGCCTCTCAGCCACACTTCCCACAATTAAACAGGAACTGTCTGCCAACAATACAGAACATACCACTAATTTAGGTTTAGTGCTTGTTTCATCCTCTGGCACATCAGAATTGTTCTTGACACTGCGTGAAGACTTTCCTTTCCTGGTGCTGAGCAAGTTGTTGTCTGCATTTAACACTGAGATGAAACTATTCTGAGCTGACTTTCTACCTGTAGGAAAGGTAACATTGATAAGTCATCCAACGATTATACTAAGCATGAAACTAAATATGCAATACTTATTGTCATAGTAAGGAGAGTTACTAAATATTGATCTAAATTTGAAAGAGGAAGAGAAAGTCAATGTCGTTATAGGGGAAGAAAATGAAACTGTTGTCAGAAATGTCATCTTGACAAAAGCATTTTGCAACTGAGATTGAATCCAGGCAGAGAAAGGAAATTCAATTAGGATCAACAAAGTGTACGTAAAAAGAATGGGTTGCTGAGCTGTCCAGAATACTTTCTTATTGATTGTTGAAACACTAAAAATTATATCTTAGGTCTCAAAGTACATTCTTCTTATTTGTGTGAAAAATCAGTCACATTAACTAGTTGAAAGTTGTCAGAAATGATCTACTAAAGGTAAAATCAAGTCTGTCAAGTTCTAGCTATACAAAGAAAGTTATAGTATAAGTGAATTAAACAAACAACTCACCAGCTTTAGTTGGACTAGACTTATATGCTTGTTGTGTGGGTTGATTAAGTTGAGAAGATTGGGAGGATGTAATGGAAGACTGTTGAATGACAGGCAGAGTTGGAGGCTGGACAGCTTGAGGCATGTGCTGCATGGCTGGCTGTTGTTGATGCTGCTGCAGCTGCATGCTCTTGTCTGAGATGGCAGTCAGTGTGATGTGCTGGGCTGACTGGACAAGCAGCTGACCTGTTGCTATACCAGGTGGAGATGGGGATGTGTAGTTATTGGGCGTGGGGGCCAGGCTGGTAATGGGACTAAAGATAGTGACACTGTTAGAGCTGTTAGCTGACTGCATTGGTCCTGTTACCTGCAGGAAAATACAAAGCGGATTAAAGAGCAGTAACAAAATTCTGATTTGTAACTTTATTACATTTTTTTTCAAAGCAATTATAGAAACAAAAATAAAAAAAAAAAACACTTAAATTTGTATTACAATATGGATGCTACAGGTGAAGTTAATTTTGTCTAATAAATGACTTGACATTCTCTTCAATGATACCTTCACTTTCCCTTGACCACAGAGACATGTACTGACATATCTTTAGAAACTGAGCATCAAGGTTGAAACAATTGTAAAGCATGTGAACTAAAACAATGGTGTTTTTTAAATTCATTCCTATTTTACATACAAATAATACATTCATATTTTAGTTGCCATTGAAAAAGAGAAAAAAAAATGAGTCAGTTTGATGATCAAACCCATGACATTAGCTTTAGTAGCAACAATATCAGCTCAGCTAACCAGCCACACTTCCGACCGTGTCAGATTGTATTTGATCTAATTGTGCAAAATTTTTTTTTTGAAATAAACAAGTCCTGTCCAATGTTTTTCTTCAATTTGTTAGTCAAAAACACACATTCACACCATTCCAAATAAACATCGTGCTGCACTATTTTGTGCTTCAAACTTTTTTTACATTTCCACCCATGAAGAGAGGATAAGCTAACAGTAAGAACAGAAATAAAAAAAAACGTCTTTGAAAAGTGATTCTGTTAACCTATGAACAACAGCTTAATAATATAACATATTTACCATCTGAATAGTTTGTCCATTCAAACTGTTTGGGTCAATGTTGGCCAGACTCATCAGGTCATCTGTGAACACCATGTTTTGTGACAGCTGAGACAGAGAAGAGGAAGACACACTACTCAGGGTCAAGGTGGCCTATACAATGGAAAAACAAATTATTTTTACACAGTTTTTAATGAGGTCTTTATATATCCTTATAGAGGCGTTATGAACATAATAATAATAGTAAATACTACTAGTAATACATAACTCAAACTTACAGCATTGGGTGGCTGATTCAATGATCTGGTTAAACAAGGATGTGCTTGCAGTATAGGAGCATTGGTTGTGATCTACAAACAAAAAAAAACATTTTAAGCCAATCAACACTGAGAATGCAGGAGTATTAATACAAAGCAGTTATTTTGAAGAAAAGTAGAGTGAAAAAATAGTGCATGGATATGGCTCCATAAACAAATATCTACCTAACATCCTATAATAATTTCTACCAACATTATTAATATTGAACATTATATTATAAATAAATGCTAAGAACCTTATCTGAGCTGTATTTTACTTTTAAAAATGTATAGATGAAAATCAGCATTGCAGACTATTATCAAACCATCATTTGTGAGATGCTCTTTATTGCACTAAAATTTGTCTATAGCCTGATAATAACAAATAATAGGTTAGGTAACTTTCATAGTATCACAATAACTGGAGAATGGTATAAAACTTCTGCATTGTATTCATTTCATTATTCCTTTTGCACTCAGCAATTATCTAGTGATAACTATGAAGCAAACAGAAAAATAGAACACATTACAATAATAGCAAAAAAAAAAAAAAAAAAAAGTTTATTTTATTTTATTAATCAATGCTTTAAAACAAAAGTAATGTTTTAATTACATATTACCACACATTATATATATAAATAAATATATTTACTGTTGGTACCACTGTACCAGTCATCTGAGAATATGACTGATTCATATTCATTGCTGGGGAAAACACCCCAGAGCTGGGTCCCATTGCTATCTGCTGCTCCTGAACTTGCTGTGGTAAATGTATTGACTGCTGCAAGGAGCATTGTGACTGCTTGTGCTTGACAAATGCTGTAATCAATGAGAACTGTTTCTTGCATTTGCCACATTGAAAGATGTCCTCCTCTTCTTCTGTTTAAAAAAAAAACAAAACTTTATCATTACTTTTTTTTTCTTTAAGAGTGTAAATTAATTTTCCAAAACTAAAATGTTCCTGAGACAACATTGAAAAGTTTTCTAACCTGGATTTTCAGACACAGTTTGTGAGTCTAGCAAAGATTGCACAGCTACTGCAGTTTGTGTATCAAGAGATTGAACTAAAGAAAATATAAAAATGGATGAATTAAATATGACAGACAGAAATAATGTGACATTTAAAATGATATAGAATAGATATCTAAACTTAAAATTTCAATGTAAGAGTGTAAACATATATATCCTATACTATTAAGCGAGCAATTCTTATATATATATAGATATATATACATATATCTTTGATTTTGAAAACGGCTCTAACGATTTTCTTTAAAATTTCAACGTATCTGCATATTAGTGAGAAAAAAATTCTCAGCTCATTGGCCACATCGGGAAAACTCGAGTTCAACCGTTATTTCGATATATAGAATGTCTCGTTGTAAAATTAATTTTGGCTTGAATAATTTATGAATGAAAGTTTTCCTTTGCGTAAACGGGAAAAACGCTGCTTAGATCACTAAGCTTACCGTAGTACACTAAAATATTTCTTTGCAAACAAGAACGCGTTTAGAGATATGAATGAAGGGATGTGTAAAACTAAAAGCAGACCATGGGCTGTAGCACCACTGGGATGGATGGATGGCAAAAGAGGATATGAACTTCTTATTGTCCGACAGTCAGGCTGGGCAGGGCATTTATTTAACCGAGCAAGGCTCGGCCACCTGATATTATATATAAAGTAAGTAATGTTCCCCTTTCAGACCTTGTGATTCTGTGGGCCACGATTAACGAGGGTGTCATGTGGCCAGCACAACGACCAACCGCCTTAACTTTTTCCCAACTAATGTCAGGTACCCATTAGAGCTGGGTGGACTCAAAGGCGCCCGAAAATCCCCAAATAAAAATCCCAGTCTTCACCAGGATTCGAACCCGGGACCTCCAGTACGGATATATATATATATATATATATATATATATATATCAGTGGCGTCACTAGGCAGGTGCGGGGGGTGCGGGCCGCACCGGGTGACACCCACAAGGGGGTGACACTAAAGTGGAAAAAATGCACTTTTCTTAAATGCAAACTTAAAAAAAATTACTGCCTCGAATATCACTCACAATTTAGTATCAACATGTCCCAATCCTTCGTTCTTCTTCTTCTTCGTTCTCATTGTTATGTTGGAGGGTTCAGATCACTACACCAATATATGAGATGAACTGCGCAGTGGTTTCCAAGTCAGGAAGCTCTCGATATAGTTTTCTTTCTATTGGGGTGTTTTGGGTCCATTGTCTTATACGGGCCTCTTGGTAAAGAGTGCAATGTTGGAGACGTGGTCGGCATTCTTTGGTGACGCTCCACATGGGCAGATGTCACTGGTTAGTAATTTAATTCTTTTTGACTTTATTATGTGTTTTTGACGCCAGAGAATAAGTTTCTAAATCTCAGAAATGTAAAAAAAAAATTGGCGCCCGGGGCTTCGCCCCAGATAACTTTGAATGAATTTATGTCACTCCCACAAACATCTTATTTGGCCAGTTGAGAGGTGAATGTAACATTTGTTGTTGCAATGTGTTGAAAAACACACATGCGTAAGTCTCTCGCACGCCATGCGACTCATAAGGTTGCAAGCTTTCTCTATGGAAATCAGTCTAAGGCGATTTTCACAGGCACCTCTGTTTGAGGTTTTCATGTTAAGGCTGACTTTAGTAAACGTGTTTTGCCTCGTCTCATGATATGTCTCACAAATGTCAACTGACGTTCAGTCGCCACTTCCCTTGGCAAATGCCTGCCTGTTTACGAAAAGATTTCTCTATTGGTAAAATTTTCTCGGGAGGATTTGTAGGATCCTTCTCAGCCATCACTACTTAGCCTCTTTTCAACCTTCCAGGTCTCGAAGCGTAGATGACCATTGGGACAATGATTGTATTGAGTAGGTGGATTTTAATCTCCAGGTTAATTGATGTGTTTGTTCAGATAGGCCGTACTTATTGAAAGACGGCTCTTGCTTTCCAATCCGACAACAACACCATGATATGCATCTCCATCACTTGAGATATCTTTGCCTAAATAGGTAAATCTGCAGCCTGTTTAATAACATCGTCGGTGGCTACAAGAAAGAGAAATTAGGATAAGATACACCCTAATTTCATATCCATATCGATGTTGAAGAATTCCAACGTCTGTCAGACAACAGCTTGATTTGCTTTAGGCATGTCGCTGTATCTGGACAAATTGTTGCAAGATCTTATGTCTTGTTTTCTTTCTATTTTCCAGAGTGATTCGGATGGATGCTATCAAACTTTTTATTTTTTTAATCTACAAAACTGATTTTTTTTTGCTTTGTTGGTATTCTAGGCTTTTTTTAAAACAAAGTTTCGCATGGCGTAAACCTGTTCAAAGCTTGTTTTGCCTTTTCGGAAGCAGCTGAGAAACACTAGTATAATTGAAGACCTTTTCTGTAAGGAGCTCTGAAATAATCTCTAGTAAAAATAAAATATGTTCAACTCAAGGTTTCTCAATTCTACGATAGTACATTTCTAATTTATACAGTAACGTTTGATAAAATGTGAAAAACAACCACATTTTAAAATAGAATCGAAAAACATGTTCGAGTAGCATATAAACATTTTTTAATTAGCTTACAGTTTTATCGTTTAAAATAAGGAAAGTTGTTTGTTTTCGAGGGGAAGATTATTTTCAGGGGGGGGGGGGTGAAACCCCAATCTTACTGCACCGGGTGACACCGACCCTAATGACGCCTCTGTATATATATATATATATTGGAAGGAGAAAAGATACATCATTATCCATAGAGAGCTCACATCTCAATTCTACCACATTCTAGAGAGCCAATCTAGGCCTAAAAATGACTAGAGTTATAAGTTTCAGCGATTTATTCAGAAATAAATATAATTATGTCTTAGCCGAAACCATCTGAAGAAGGTTTCAAGCTTGGACTGTCCTGATGACACAGTCCAAGCATTATCACATGACCAGGTAGCAATTTTTCATTTAGTTTTTACTAGATTATGATAATGATACTATGATAAAGACTGTAGTGCAACAAAATGGCTTTGTTAAGTAAAAATAAAATCTATTTAGGCCTCTGAGATGAGATTCTTAGTGTATTTATGTCCAGCTCAATGTTTGTGAGTAGCAACCAGAAAGCTCCAAAAGCACAAATTTTATTTTAAAGTGGTTTATTCTTTTATTTGTGATATAGTGTATTAAGGCAATGAATCCATGGTGTACCGGTACCAAAAAAAGTCAACAGCTTCTATATAAAGTACAAAAATGTTTTTGCAACCAGAATTTGTGGTATTCTTGTTCAACATTGGCTTAAGTTCCTTGTCAGTGAATATTTTAATTAGCTGCTCCTGTTTTAGTATGGATTTGCCTGAGAAAAGAGTTGATTATTATACAAATTATTGGATCAGGTAAATTGACTTTTACCAAAGAATGTTAATTTTAATTGCAAACAATTTTCATTTTACCATATGGACCACAGTTTGAGAACCACCGCCCTAGATGACTACAAATATAGTCTACTTAGAGAATAGAGATTAAAATAATATACATAGGTACAATGATAAGCCTGACCTAGATATATTTTTTTTAATCTGCCAAAAACTGGCTAATGTGTGTCTGCATGGAAGGGGTTCCATCAAAGTTTTAGCATATTGTATTTTACTTCAGCACAAATAGTGATTACTTTTTGTAAAAAATAAGATATATATCAGAGAAAATTTTGATTTGGGTTTGAAGCCAATCTGTCAAATTTTTCTTAACAAAAGTTTATCATAATTTGGCATGTTTTGGAATTGCTTACTATCATAGATACAGCAATGATGTTTGGAATTTGGTGACTGTTGGTTGCTTTATTTTTTGTTTTATTGAAGACTGTGTTTAACCTCAAACCCCTTAGAGGTTTTTTTTTTAACTAAAAACGCTCTTTGTCTGCACTGGTACAAGTGATGGCTTACTATAAAAATATAACCAACACTAAATAAAGTTAAAGAAAAAAAAAGCCACAATCTTCCTCACCCCCTCCCTCCCCCGGGGGGGGGGGGTAATTTTGGGGTTAGGGGGTTTCAACCCTGACCCCCCCCCCGACTATGACCATGAACCTTAGGATTCTACTTTTAATCCATTAATATTGACAAATCAAAAACCTAAACAATATTTTTCACCTAAAGGCTACACAGTAAAACCTTCTCCCAGATACCCCCTCCCCCCCACTGATCCACAAATGAGATTGGACCATAGCGCTCTGAGCATGCTATAAGAATGAAAGTAGTGCTATATAAAAGCTAAAACATCATTGCTGTATCCCATTGATTTTTAGATTTATTTATTAATTTTTTCCCAATGTGAATAGGGTCTATACCGTTTTTGTACAGTTTATTTCCATTTTCCACATTAGGGTGTAGCATGAAATCGTGATGAGGTCATGCTGAATTTCCGCTTTGAGAGCTGCAGCAGATCTCCCAGTCTGCCAAATTATCAGGTCGTCAGTGAAGAGCAGAGTTCGACATTTCAATCATTCTGTTAGATCGTTTATGTAGACTACAAAACATGCTTATGATGAGCACTATATATAAGCTAAAATTTAATTTAACTGTTACAATTAAATCATATGTCCAGCTCTCTCTTTCCTTCTTTTATGAATCTGTCTTTTGCTCTCTGGAATACCCATTTTTTTTTTTTTGCGCATCGTAATTTCACCCACATAGACATACTCTCATAATTTATTGGGTCCATCAATTTTATAGCACTTTTACTTATCCCTCCCTCCACCCCCAACAACAACAAAAATTTTGTACACATTTCCATTCCTCATTTCTCTTACTATTTTGTTCTCTAAAGTAATCGTTTATTGGAACATTTTTGATAGTAGCAAAATGTCAATAGATCTGGATTCATCTTTTCAAGCTATTTAGGATTACTATTTTTTTTTTAACAGTGTTACAAAGTACCATTACTTGCTCTCTCTCTTTCTAGAAAAAAAAAAGACTCTAGATCTATCTCATTAATGTTATTGGGATTGATTTTGTTTTATATTTAGCTTCTAAAATGAAGAGTAAAAAAGAAGTAGATTTAGGAAAAAAAAATGTGATTTAAAAATACAAAATTCATGATATTTTTGTTAATGCTTTAAAATAGACTGCAGTTTTACAAGGAAATTCAGAAAATATAATGTACACAGATTTGATATAGCTTGTGGTTTTTCAAGAATGGTGATCGTCAGGTTGCAAATCTGTCAAAAACCATTCTTTTGCAGAATGTAAGCGGTAAACAGAACCTGTGTACAAAATTAAATGCGGATATGTATGACAGTTTAAGAGATCTTGTGATCAATGAATGTGTCAGTCAGTGGTATTTTATAAATATAAAATGATTAATAGCCAGTGCTCTGCTAAAAGTTTTAAACTGTTTTTTTTTTAAAGTATAGTCATAAAATTTGAAAAAATCTTTTTTCTGCGCAGTGTTATTTTTTTTTACAATTTTTTTTTAATTATCTATCTTATCTGGTGTATAAACACACATATATATATATATATATATATATGTTTTAATATACTACAATTATAATTAAACAAAATAAAACACATTAGAGATCTCCTATTACTTTTATTTATAAATGATGTTTTGTTTATATGAAGACAAAATTGCATACATTTTTTTTAGTGGCCCCAGAAAGGGGAAAAGAGGGTATTAGTTTTGTGCGGTCTGTCTGTCCGTCCGTCTGTCCCTTTTAGATCTCGTAAACTAGAAAAGATATAAAAATCCGACCATTGACCATTCAAAGTTCTGATGAAACGGCTACTTCCATTTTTTTTTTAAATCAACTAGAGATGCAAGCAGTTTTTCCATAAAAATACACAATTTTTACAACTATTTAATATTAATAGTAACAAACAAGGGAGGCTATTTAATAATGGAGAAATGATTTTTTACCATATATTTTTTAAACATTTATGCAAAGGTTTTAGATTTTTTTGTCAAAAACCATTTTTTTTTAAAATTATGTATAGCTGCGTTAAGTAAGTTCTGTCATACTAAATAAACATTGGCAAAAAATCGAGGTGGCAGCGCTTAATTTGTTCGCAAGACGGACATTACTCTAGATCTATCTAGATCTATAGTAGAGTCTTGTATATGGAACACTGACTTTGGGAACTAAGTCAATTTTGTATTTTATTTTTTTATTAGGTCAAGGTTTAAGTTTAAAAAAAAACTGAAAGCAGATTCTTATTCTGCAACTAAAGGACTATAAAAATAGTAGTGTTTCTTTGAGTTACCACTCATAGTCAAGATTTTATTTTAAAATACAGTAGGTCACTCCATGTTCCTATACAGCACGCAGTTTTTGTGCTTTCCCCTTCAGCGCACGGTGAACACAGTCAAGAAACACCACTATGTAACCCAATTGCTAATAAATTATATCTAAAAAATATTTATTCATCCCTTATATGGCATTATGGGTAGGAGAATTGCCTGGGGAGGTTAAAATATAGATTTTCATACATGGTTTCTGAGAATCTCAAAAACTGCCCACCTTTGCTTTGGAAAAGTGTAACAAAAATAAAGGAACTTATTTAAAATTGGACATTTGCAGTCCTGTGATACGTCCTTTTTAGCTCCAAACATGAAAACAAATGAGTTATAAAAAAAAAGCGACCTGTTTACTGAATGAGAATCGGATGAGGTGTTCCATATGATATACAAGACTCTACTCTATAGCTATTCTAGTCTAGATGAGTAGAAGATCTATCTGAGTATCTCTACTCTAGACTCTATATAAATAATATATGTCTATGACTATAGACTAGATCTATAGTTTATAGTCAGTGAACTTAGACTATACTATAGATTAGAATCATTTAGATAGGAATAGAAGGTCTAGATCTATCATCTGATCATCTACTCTAGTCTGACTTTTTTAAGCCATCTAGACTACTCAGACTACTGATCATGATCATCTGGACTGATGATCTAGTAATCTAGTATGAATGATCTACTTAGACTCTAGTCTAGCTACTAAGCTAGGTCTATCTAGATTGCCAGATTATAGATTTAGAGTGTCTAAACACAAGCCAAGATTACATATAATCATATAGATCTAGAATCTAAATAAGAAATCCTCTCTTATTTACCACTTAGCGGTTGATTTAACTGATAGCATAATGCTATGCATCCATTAGCATCTTGACCGATGCTCTGTGTTGACAGCCGTTCCATGAATCATCCCACAACCCACAAAAAGTATGAAAATAATGTTGTTTTTAAATCAGGTAGAGTTAAATGCAAGGTGATTCTGAATATTAAAGAAAAACGTGTTGATAAAAACATAAATCTTCCAAAATAATGATGTAATTATATAATGAAATAACGTTGTAATTCATACACAAGTCTTTTATTTTATAAATTTGGGATATTCAAAATGGCGATTCACCCCCTCCGCGATTAACGTAAAAATAGCATTCTCGTAAAAGTTCGAAGGTCAACGCGAGTAGAGAACAGTGGTTTTTGTTCATGATGTTTGAAAACAAAATAACCTTAAATTAACAGAGTTGCCTATAGCTTCTAGATCCAAAAATGGAAATATGTATTCCAAGGCCTAGAAAATGTGAATTTTCAGGATCTAATGTGTATTTTTAAAAAAAAATAAAACATGAAATCCATAAAATCAATCAAGCTTGCAACATAAACGAAATGCAGCAAACCAGATATAAAGGTATACGACACTCAGTTTAAAAAAAATTTAAACACACAGAAAACAACAATTGTCTTATATTTTTCATTTCAAAATGTTGCAGTTCTTAATTGTCAGTAGCACCACATGGCATTGATTATATAGTCACAAAGTTGTGCAATCAAATAAGAAATATATTTCTTGCTAAATTCTTCAAAAGGTGGCGGATCAAGTCCTTTTAGCCTTATATGTCGTTGAAATTTCTGGGATCAAGGCATGCGAAGATCTGCATAAAAGATGTTTGACATGTAAATGCTTCTTTTAAGACTAGATTTACCTGTGTCTTAGTCTATGTCTCTATGATGACATTAAAGAACCGAATTTCACCAGCTTTTTGAGCGTTAACTTTCTCGTTCGATTCGCTTTTTCATCCTCGTTCTCTTTTTCAGGCAAGCTTCAATTTTGAGTTCCTATCTTTGTTTGTATCTGCCCACCGCACCAAGTCATCTGCTGCTTTCTTTACCACTTTCAACTCT
Organism: Biomphalaria straminea; assembly: GCA_021533235.1. Taxonomy (NCBI): domain Eukaryota; kingdom Metazoa; phylum Mollusca; class Gastropoda; family Planorbidae; genus Biomphalaria; species Biomphalaria straminea. Next base: position 3,225 of record JADKLZ010004472.1, on the reverse strand, counting down.
ATATATGTCTTCGTCTTGGGTTTTCTGTTACAAACACTATGTTCTATGCTAGTGGTTTCCAAACTTTTTTTTTGTCTCCCAGACCCATTGTCATGTTTCTGCTTTTCAGTAGACCCCCTGCTTAACTTGTATTGCATTTCTGCTAATTTATTTAAAAAAAAACAACTAATTTCTAATTGTAGTGAATCGAGTAGTGAAAGAGTAGGCCTAACTAGATTTTAAGTTATAGAGATTGATCTTCTTATTGACAAAATTCTTTGTATTAAACGTTTTCGCAAAGAGTTTCTCCTATTTTTTCTTAATCTTTCACGTTTTGCTCAAATATTGGGTCCGAGGAACTGTTTGCACAAATAGGAGAAGGAACGAAGAGCAGTAACTGTCGCCTAAACCAGTGAGCTTTAGGCAGGAGGGACTTGTTGGCTTTGGCTTGCTACCCACCTAGCAGGAGGAATACTGAATTCAAACATCTGCTGCCTAGCAGCTATAGGCCTACCCAAATATGGGAAATGTTTCGTGGGTCAACCCTGAGGAAGAATAAGGAAGTCTGTGTGTAAAAAAGTTTTTAAAAACTCCTTCAACAGTTGGTAAGACCTACATTGTTTTCTGTATTTGGCTATAAGTAAAGAGATATTGTAAGACGCTCACAAACTATCATCTTCTCTTTATGATGTCAAATAGAGATTTTGTGGTTATAGTCTGAACTTTCTCTTTCCGTGTTCAAAAGTTTTTCAAACCTTTATATATTTTTTCAGGATGGCATAGTCTCAAATGATCCTCCGGCATAATTAGTTTCATATATTGTTATATTAAGTCACGACTAGCTTAAATAAAATCCATTATCGTAGACGCCCTTGGAGATCTCATAGACCCCCAATTCATTATTTTTTTTTCACTTTCATAGATCCTTTGAAAGGGGGGTCTATATGAACAATTTGAGGATCACTGTACTATGCTCTCAGAACATCCATTCCATTTGTTTAAGTTTGAAGGTCATTTGAATGACGTGTGGTACGGTATGTTCAAAACGTGAAGGAAAACAAATGATGTCAAGATGGTTTCACATCTCAGTCAAGTATCTTTGAAAGCCAAGACCTTAGTTCTTGTGCCTGCTTCCGGTACGCTATTCTTTTCAATTTTGTCAAATTCTAGATTCATACTAATGTAACAGAACCACAAACAAATGAAAATCCCTCTCTACCCACAAGAAATGTTGAAAATATTAGAGTGTAGAATAAATGAGAATTAGACCCACTCACATCCCTATTACTAGAAAAAGGACGCCTATTATAAGCTATCTCGACATGACCAACGCAAAATTTTTCGACTCAGAGCCGGACACAACAGAATGAAACAACATATGTTCCGGAAGCTAAAAGTCTTGATTTGCGAGACTTCGTGGAGCATCACCAGAGAGTGTTGACAATGTCCTTCAAAGCTGCATACTATATCAAGATGCCCGAACAAGACTCTGGCCCCAACCCCCCCCCCCCAACAGAAAACAAAAAAAAAAAAACTGCCTGATAGCGGTTCATCTCAGATATAGGATTTGAACCCTCCGACATGTAAAATGAGAACGAAGAATTAGATGACTGTTTGAGAAGAAAACCCGAAGATCTTTTTCAAGTCCGTATCGTTGGACCTTCATCGTGTTTGTATTTGGTCATCGGTGCTAAGGATCTTTCCTATACATCCATACGTGTGAAAGAATCTCAGAAAAACAGCAATATTATTCAACAATCCAAAGAAATTGTTACCGCCTGTTGTTTATGTTACGGTACCAAGAAGTTCAGAAAATTTGCGTAGCACTACTCATAGCCTACATTTGATGAAGGCTCTTTTGATAACTATGCTGAAAATTTCTTTTCATGTTCATATTAACTATTGTTAAAGAGCAAATAGTCACCACTATTTTTTAGCGGCCCCCGTAAGGGGAAAAGCCGCTCTTAGGTTTGTGCAAAATGTCCGACTGTCTGTCTGTCCGTCTGTCACACTCAGGCGCCAAAACTAGAAGAGATACGAAAAATATTTTTTCACCATTAAATGCGGCTTGAAAAGTTTAGTAGGTGCAACGGCTACTTTTAGTTTTCTAAAAGCAAACCGTTTAATTTATAAAATTAATTATGCAAGCGATTTTTTAATAACTAAACACAATTTCTGAAACAATTACGTAAATGTAATGGAGGAAATGTTACTATAAGAAATGCTCTAGACATGTAGATATCACGCACATTTTTTAAAATGAATTTCTGTCTGTCTGTCCGTCTGTCACACTCAGGGCGCCAAAACTAGAAGAGATACGAAAAATATTATTTCACCATTAAATGCAGCTTGAAAAGTTAAGGTGCAACGGCTACTTTTAGTTTTCTAAAAGCAAACCGTTTAATTTATAAAATTAATTATGCAAGCGATTTTTTAATAACAAAACACCAATTCTAAAACAATTACGTAAATGTAAGGGAGGAAATGTTACTATAAGAAATGCTCTTCTTGCGAAGATATCGCGCATATTTTTTAAAATGAACTTTTAGCAGCGACTTTCGTGTACTAGCGTAAAGCCCGGCATGATTCTAAACTAATTTCTTAATTTTTTTAAAAAATCAGATTAAAAAAAAATTTTTAGTGCCCTCATTAGAATGAAAGAAGCATATTTTTGTGCGTTTTGTCTGTTGGTTGGTCTGTCCGTCACGGTTAGATAAAAAAACACTAAAGGCTTTTGAAAATATGATTTAACCTTTACTGTTCTTTCAGAAATATTGCGATAGTTTAAGGATGGGAGCATGCAGGAATTGAGCCAGGGACCAACGATAAATCCGAACTACAGTCTAGTGCGCAAACATCAAGATAAGGCAGGTTTATACCCTGCTCGCCATCCTCCGTCGTCCAGCGAGAAGATAATTATTTTCCACTTAGAAGGAAAATCCGAAACATCTTGCGAATAGGCGGATCTGACAGGGATCCGACTCCGACGGGGGCCGCCTCTGTGTTTGTGTATCACACAAACTCTCTTTGTAATCTTGTTCTGCACTACATTAATGTTTTCTAACTTAATCTCTCTCTTCCTTCTTTTTCGATAACATTATCAATAGATCCATTAAAAGAAGGAGCAAAAACAAATGTCAGTGCCATCAAACGTCCATGCCGAATAGCAAAATGATTAGGCCCAAAAACAACCTCGAAGATATCAAAGCAGTGTTGAACTCCTAGCCGCTGGTACATAGCAAAACA
>JADKLZ010004448.1:0-11289 GCA_021533235.1 Biomphalaria straminea | reverse complement strand
ACTCTACAGACCTAGACTCTACAGATCTAGACTCTACAGACCTAGACTCTACAGACCTAGACTCTACTTACGTCTCCACTCTCACTACTGGCTCGACGTTTTCTCTCGGGATGACCTTTGCTCACTTCCAAAATTTTTCCAGGGACAGGGGAGTTCTTCCTGGACACCACTTCCTCCACTGGAGACTCACTGACTCTTGTGTCTGCTTCCATTGGCTGAGGTGATGCCCTTTTGGCGGATGTCATAGTCTCAGATAGCGATGAGTCTGTAGGAAATATACATAGAAAACAAGAATTTGAGTTCAGTCTAAAAGCAAATGGTCCATTTCAATCAAGTTAGATTGGCTCAAGCAAATTTTGAAGTGCAGAATATTAAATGCAGGTAAATGCGTTATGCAAAAAAATTTCTAGCTGACACTTAAATCTTCAATGTAAAAAGTTTAGGACACATCTGTACCATAAGAAGAATTAATTAAAGCCAATTTTAGAAGAATTTCACGCCCAAATCACACCTCATATCATGTCCTACCCATTCCTTATCATAATGTTATCAACCAGTATCATAAACATATCATTCCAAAAGCATACCAATACCCTAACCATATCACGCCTACATCAGGCCCATATTATTTCCATATCATTAACATATAATACTCATATCACAACTATATCGTGCCCATATCATTATTATATCATGCCTAAATCATTACCATATCTTTTTAAACTCATGTCATTCCTATATCAATGACCATATTATGCTTACTTCGTGACTTTCTTTGAACATTGTAAATTCCGATATCAATGACCAATAATGACCACATCATACATTCATCGCGAATTTTCGTCAACACTGTATTTATTATAAACTACAATCAATATTTTAAAACTATTTGTGAATAAATTTAAAGCAACAAAAAAATATTTCCGGTAGCCATTAAATGACGATTAAAAAACACTGGATCACAGACTATTTTTTAATGAACTATCTTGTTCATGTCCAAAATAAATGTCTTATTATAATTAATATTAGATTAACAATATTCAATGTTATTGACAAAATAGAATTTAGAACGAGTAGAAGAATATATTTTATTGTAAGCCAACAGTTATAACTAATATGTAACTACAAGGTGGCCCCCCCCTTTTATCACTGTCACCAAAATAAAACAAAAAAGAAATATGTGTACGGTATATATGTGTACTTATACATTTTCGTTAAATTTTGTACGATTTTTAATGATTACTTCTATCTATGGTAATAAGGCAAACCTTTTTTTTTTTTGAAATAGAGTTGAGCATTATGAGAAAAAGACATACAAAAAGTCATCGCCAATAGTGTGAAATACAATAGTGCATCAAACTCCCTCTATCAGGACAAGAGTCTATTCTCTTATTAGTGGAGCTCAGAGATATCACATGATGACATCAACACAACTTAGATGATTATTTCCCTTTAAACCAATCTAAAAATTAAAAAAACAACAAATGTGTTTAGTCTACTGAGTCTGACACTTGCTTTGGAAGACAGAGATTGATATATAGAAATCTATTATTCTGAACTGATATAAGTGTTTCAATGATAATTTTCAATTAAAAGCTCTTAACAAGTTACTGTTAAAATGTTCAGTTGTAAAATAACATGTTGGAATATTATGAAGAAACAAAACTGAAGGAACTGATAAAACATCATTTACTTTTACTGCTGACAAAAAGAACCTGAGAGTGACTCTCATTGGTTAATACTTTAATGCTAACAACAACTGGAGCGAAATTCAAAGAGAACTTGAAAATCAACTTTAAAGTACGATAGTCTGCTACATGTATTTCAATTCCATTCGTTTCATTTCTGCATGTTTTTATGATGTCATTGAGTTTAGATAACGTAACAATGATAACATCTGACCAAATACCAGATCGTCTAACGTGAGTCACAGCGGTAGTATATGGTTGAAGACGTGACTGTGTGATTGTTTTTGATTGTTTGTGATCGTGTGTGATTGTTTATGATTGGTTGTGATTGTAATTTATTACTTGTGACTATGTATGTGTTTGTTGGTGATTGTTTGTGGTTGTACTTGGTTGGAAAGACATATAATAATTATAGCATAAAATTACTACTTATAAAGTAGTACACTCAAAGTTGTCAACTAGTAAATGCTTAAAATTCAATACAAATAATATTCAGACATTTGTTTTCCAACAGTTGACATTTATCAGTACTAATTCCATAGTCAAGTTCCCCTTTCACAGCTTGAGATCTATAGGGCATATGATGTAAAAGTTCTGTTTCTGTGGTCAACGATTAACGAGGATGTAATGTGGTCAGCACAATGACCTTTACTTTCCCCCAACAAATGTCAGGTACCCATTAGAGCTGCGCCCTAAAGATACCGAAATAAAAAAAAATCCCAGTCTTCACCAGGATTCGAACCCCGGACCCCTTGGTCCGGAAGTCAAACCCTTTACAACTCAGCCACCTCATTAAATGTATTGACGTAATCTCTCAATAGCACATGTGTACTTCCACTTTTGTTTTGTCTCACGCAAAGTATTTTCCATATCTTTCTCTCTAATGAAAACCTTATCCCGAGAACAAACGACTTTGTTACCTTAAGAAAATATATAAATGTGCATAGAATTGTAATAAAATGTAGCCGATACTATCCAAAGAACAGTCACGTGTCCAGGTTGATTGAAGTTGTTGTGTAGTAAAAGAAAATAAGAAACTCATGAAACTGGTAAAAAGAGTTCTTAGACTGAAAGATTGTACACACATTACTTAATGGCGTTGTGTTTGTCGAACTTGAGATAAAAAAGGGAAATATATCATAGAGTATAGACCTTCCTTTACTAACTTTAGATCTTTTACCAATAAAGTGTGAAACAGAGTGACAGCGGAGCAAAAATCGAATGATTGGTAGATCGCAAGGGAAAGAACCCATATGTACATATCAACGCAGTGCCATTGCTTTCAATGCAGAAGAGAGAGAAAACAAAAGTTACGATAAATAAAAATCATCTTTTAAAAATATTAACTCATATATATCAGCGATAGATCAATGGGAACATATATAGTAATATACATATAAACATACAGGCCAATAGAAAGAATGGAGAAAAGATGATAGATAGATAGATAGATAGATAGATAGATAGATAGATAGATAGATAGATAGATAAGATAGATAGATAGATAGATAGATAGATAGATAGATAGATAGATAGAAATAAAGAAGTCAGAGAGTAACAGAGAGGGTCAGAGAGAAACAAAAAGCGGAGATACAGGGGCCAGTACTCTTCCACACTTCCTCCCTCTAAACAAAAATAATGACGTGGATTAACTCCTGTGGGGGACCGGTGTGCGCTCCCTCCTACCCCCATCAGACTTCCCTTGCTCACGTCTATCTTACATGGGGGGAGGGAGGTATTGGAAACAGAGGGGGGGAGCAGGGGAGGGCCACAGGCTTGGGGATCGATACAGGTTGTCTTATCGTCTGCAAGATTTTCAGTCGTCTGCCCGAGCGAGCAACCAGCTGACACCCAGTGCTACCACGCTGAGCTCCTCTCCATCAATGGTGGTGCGTGCGGGGGTAGTGGTGAGAGGGAGGAGGTGTGCCCGCAGAGAGGAAAGAGAGAGAGAGAAAGGGGTACAGGAGGTGACGTGCATATACCATGTTGAAAACTCAGTTGTTGTTGTTTTGTGGGTGGGTGGCATTAGAGGTTGATGTCTTGTAGCCTGTTGTCTCTTTAGGTCTCTTTAACTAGCAGAACTAGGGGCTAGCCAGATCTTGGTGCCACACGAGGGTTATGGAGACACTTATTTGTTAATACGACTCAACATCTATGTCTACAGAGAGACGTAGGTGTTGGGAAAGGAGTTTGGTGTGTGTGTGTGTGTATGTCGTGGAGCATGAGTGTCAGCCTTAAGTTACGCCCATGTTCAGTACCTGTCCAGCGGTTGAATGGGTCAGCCTAGCAGTGTTATACGACTTAACATATTTCTATGTCTACTGAGTGACTTATTTATTGAGAAAATGAAATACATTGATTTAGAAATTAAACTCACAAACGTAGATTAAATAGATAGATAGATAGATAGATAGATAGATAGATAGATAGATAGATAGATAGATAGATAGATAGAAACACACAGAGAGAACGAGAGAGAGAGAGAGAGAGACACAAAGAGAACGAGAGAGAGAGAGAGAGAGAGAGAAAGAGACACAAAGAGAACGAGAGTAAGAGAGAGAAAAAAAGAGATCCAGAGAGAGAGAGAGAGTGAGGAGAAGGAGGAGCGGGCAAGTATTAAAAAAGAAAATGAAACACCAAAAAAAAAGTATCTCCATCTTTTAAAGTTGAGTCACAACCCCCCTCCCCTCTCGCCCCTTCTGTTCTACGAAGGTAGTAACTAGCAGAGCAGCCACAGAAAAACCCCGGATCGATACGTTCCATGACACTGGCACCCTTACAACTGTCAAAGCAGAACTCAACTTTCAGACCGAACACAAAATAAAATAATTTCTTTCACGCATAGTTCTTTAAAGTGTAACAAAACGTAACAGTTCTCTTTCTCTACATCTAGGAATCTAGTTATGGAAAGAGATTTCTTTACAATATGATGCTTCTTTAGCCAAAAAAAAAAGCTTATCAAACGTACTGACGCAGGAGAAACACTACCACAACTGTCAATAGGTTCAACAGAGAACCACAAGCAAAACAAAACAAAAAAAAAAGACGTTTCTAAACTATAAAAGAACGCGATTTAGTTTGTAACTTCATGACACGCCAAATGACAAGTTACTAATCAATGTCACCCACTGGATGAGGGTCATTTAGCATACTCCCACCTCTCTGTTCCCCCCCCCCCCATCAGGCGTACTGGTGTTAGATAGCACGCTCTATTGATTGGTTCAAGCTTGCTCAAATAATTATATTTTAATATACTTCAGATCTACGTTGACAGAGGATGGCCGAAAAGTAAATGAAGAAAGGGGGGAGGGAGAATGTCATACAGAAAGGTGAACAAGAAGGAGACAAGGAAAAAAAGAAAATGAATAAAAATTTTGGAGACTGGTAAAATTTGAAATGACGCATTAAAAACTTGTAGAAACTTTGGTTTAAAAAAGAATGAAATAATACAGTTTCTGGATTCTTAAAAATTCAATGCTATTTTTATTTATTTATTAATTTTTTGAAGAGATTCACCCACATAAATAGAAAAAACATTTCGAGCACAGTAACTTGGTTTCCATGATTTGTGTTTTCAGTTAATAGAGCTACAATCTATATCATACTGCACTATATACCATGTTCCATGCGGTCTTTCATACGGCGCTGTTTGCCACGTGACTAAAGAATAAGAATCAAACAAGTTGTACGAATAGTTCCATGGCCCAAGTCACACACGATTTGGTTCAACTAAAAAAAAACTTAGATAAAGTCATGGGAATATTTGAGTTATTGAATTTGAAACTGGCTCACGAAGCTACACGACATAAACTTCAAAATATTTGATCAAGTCCATAAAAATAGAATCGAAATAAACACACTTAGACACTGCAATAGTACCAAAGAAAAAAAAAATGTCATCGATCGATAAACGTTGGCAGGTAATTTCGTTCTGATTTAAATCAGCTAAGTTGGCATTTAGTTGAAAACATAAAGCCATATAAGGCACACACACACACACAAACAAGCGCAATCTAACAAAACTAAACAAAGAAAAAATGTAAAAAAAAATAAGGTTGTTTCATAGTTTATATCTAACTTTATATAACTCTTGTGAACTGAAGTAAAATATAAACAAAACTTGATTTAAAAAAAAAAAACATACGCTGTATGCGGTATTTAAAATAGTCACCGTCAGCAAAACACATTTGAACCAACACCGCATCCATAATGAGCACAGTACCTATCAACTTGACAGATTTTCAAAGCAACTTCAATACAAATCCCCGCCCCGTAAACTGAAAACCATATATACAGTGGTCAGCGGAACTCTGACTGCGCTAGACCACTTCCCGTATCGAAGGCCTGGCAAAGACAGTCGCCCATCTCGCGCTCACACCGCAATGATACAAACAATTCAAACAGCCTCTACGCTTGACACTTAAAAACAATGTGTATGATGTAAAATTCCACGCAGAAACCTGATCGAGGAAATTTCCCACAAGTCAGAAAAACAAAAAGTAAAAAATAAATAAATAAAAAATTCACACAATGACATAACATTTACATTCATATTATCTATTTCTATAAAACAAAGGGAACTCACTCCTGTAATTAATGTGCAACTACTTGCAGGGTGATACAATTTGAATCCGATTGTATTGAAAACATAAACCACTTTATGTCCCTTAAAGTCCTATGGGGTAAGCACAACGTCAGCGGTGAATTCGTTCCTTACTAGCACATTGGAGTGAGCGCTACACCCCGTTCAGCCAACGTGAGTAAACTGAAGAGGGGCTCGGCTAGCACGATCGTCAGGGTGAGTCGTGGGGGCTGACGGTGACATTGGAGACTCGGTGAGGGGCGTAGGGGGGAGGGGAGAGAAGGGACGAAAGGGTGTAAGAATTGCTGGGGGGGGGGGGGGGGGGGGGGGGGAACAGGTGGACGGCATGGAGAGGTGGGTGAGAGGTGCTGAAACTGGAAAGGGGGGTGGGGTGAAGAGAGCGCTTATTGCGGATAGCTGGTTGGGTGGCAGCGCAAGAAGATGGGAGAGGGTTTGGGATGAGTAGAGCAGAAGAGAGAAGAAAAAGTGGAAGAAGAAAAAATGGAAGAAGAAAAAGTGGAAGAAGAAGAAAATAACAACGAAATAGAAAAAAAAAGTACAAAGTGATTCAGCCACATATGTATGTGTAAGACGAAGCTTACATAACATTGCTCCTATATCTTGCCTATTTCTATAAAACGATACAGCTTAACAAAACACAGCGCAATGATGTTGTTACATATCGCAATCTTTCGCAACATGGCCTCGGCGCAAAAATGAAAGTTAATGCTGAACGCAGACTAATACTAATGAATTATGGGTATAATTTTATTTCTAAGTTTTGATTGTCACTTATTCGAATATTTGCAGGCGAAATTTTGTTCTATATAAATCTAGTTTCATTATATCTTTTAATTTAAAGCGTGGGTGGGTAGTGAATTATAAATAATTTCAATTAATTAATTAATAGTTTTTGAATAATAAATATTTATGAACTAGTTTGGCTTAATGAAATGATTATCATACATGAAAAAAACCCTTGAGGTAAAAGGTAAGGGGGTGGGGTGGGGGTGGAGCGAAAGGCAAAGAGAGAGAGAAAGAGAGAATGAATGAGTGCAACAGAAAATCATAGTGTGTGGCGGGTGGAGAGAGAGTGAGAAAAGAAGTAGGTAAAAGAGAAAGTCACTTTATGTAGAGTAAAAAAAGATCATTACGTCAAACATATTTTAAAAACAAGATTACAAAGAGAGTTTGTGTGATACACAAACTCAGAGGCGGCCCCCGTCGTAGTCGGATCCCTGTCAGATCCGCCTATTCGCAAGATGTTTCGGATGTTCCTTCTAAGTCCCTGGCTCAATTCCTGTAAGCTCCCATCTTTAAACTATCGACATATTTCTGAAAGAACAGTAAAGGTTAAATCATATTTTCAAAAGCCTTTAGTGTTTTTTTTCTAACCGTGACGGACAGACCAACCAACAGACAAAACGCACAAAAATATGTTAGTTTCATTTTAATGGGGGCATTATACTATTTTATTTTAAAAAATCTGATTTTTTTTTTAAATTTAAGAAATTAGTTTAGAATCATGTCATTTCCGGTCTTTACGCTAGTACACGAAAGCCGCTGCTAAAAGTTCATTTTAAAAAATGTGCGTGACATCTATGTGTTTAGAGCTTTTCTTATAGTAACATTTCCTCCCTTACATTTACGTAATTGTTTTAGAATTGGTGTTTTGTTATTAAAAAATCGCTTGCATAATTAATTTTATAAATTAAACGGTTTGCGTTTAGAAAACTAAAAGTAGCCGTTGCACCTAAACTTTTCAAGCCGCATTTAATGGTGAAATAATATTTTTCGTATCTCTTCTAGTTTTGGCGCTCTGAGTCTGACAGACGGACAGACGGACAGACAGACATAAATTCATTTTAAAAATGTGCGTGATATCTACATGCCAAGAGCATTTTTTCTAGTAACATTTCCTCCCTTTGATTTACGTAATTGCTTCACAATTGGTGTTTTATTATTAAAAAATCGCTTGCATAATAATTTTTATAAATTAAACGGTTTGCTTTTAGAAAACTAAACGTAGCCGTTGCACCTAAACTTTTCAAGCCGCATTTAATGGTGAAAAAATATTTTTCGTATCTCTTCTAGTTTTGGCGCCCTGAGTGTGACAGACGGACAGACGGACAGATGGACATTTTGCACAAACCTAATAGCGGCTTTTTCCCCTTACGGGGGCCGCTAAAAAACATTAAAGGATATTGAATAAATAAGAATTGGAGACTGTAGCTAAATATGTATAAATATTTTTTTTAAAAAAGAAAGCTTATCCAAGGGAAAGAACTCCGCACTGACAAACATATCTCCCAATAATGTAAAAGTTATTTTCCTTATTTGAAATTAAAAATAACTAACTTAATAAAATACAATATACAAAAAATTATAACGTGGTGAATTATCTAAGGGGACGAAACCCTACATATTTATTCGTATCTATGATTACTGAAGGTTTAATTACCCTTGTTATCAAGCAAAATAATTAATAACCAGAAATTAATTGAAAAATCGGTTAATTGTAGTTTTTTTTTTAATTTTAATTATTATTGATTCATGTTTTGTCTATACCAGCGAATAATTCTGAAAAATTTAAATTTGATCCAAGAATGATTTTGGTAGAGTGTACAAACTTTGTACTTGTACCAGACAGACAGACAGAGTGAATTGAGATAAGCTTTGTAATAAAAAGAAGGGGAGAAAACTAGAATAAAAAAGATTTTTAAAAAAAAGAAAAGGTAAAATATTGTCTTAGGCTTGTTGCTAAGTACGGATAGAGACAGGCATGTATGTTTGACACTAACCTATAAAATACTATGCAAGGTCCTTAGTTTTGACTACCCACAAACCCAATTAGCACTTTAGCAAACAAAGCACAAAAAAAAAAGTATTCACAGATTTTCAACGAATGTGTTCATTTTCATTTCGTCACCACTCTCTCCACTACCGCTCGTTCAGAACTCACACCTAGGTCCAGGCATCGAGGCAGTGTCAAGGACACACGATTAGCTCACGTAGGCTACAAGACACGGAAAGATGTCCGGACCAATTGCAACCTAGTCCGCCACACCACCTCCCTTCATCCCTGGGTCTCGTACCCGTCCGCCCTCCCCCCAATCCTCAGCTACTGTCCCCACATTTGTTCTGACACAAATACACCTTTGTATTTTCTGTGCCCACATTTGTTCTGACACAAATACACCTTTGTAATTTAACACGACAGTATCCACACCCCTCCCCCCACCTAGCTTCTCCCGTGCGCTCTCTTTTCAACATTAAATATTGATCTTCTGTCGCGTCCCTGGTCTATCTTACCAGGGGTGTTAAATTCTTTCACACGTGGAACTCAAAGAAGCTTTCCTTGGGCTTAAAGCAAGGGACTCTTTTCAACTCACACATCCAGTCCAGCTTCCAACTGGAACACAGGCTAAAAAAAAATATTTTCCCCCCAGTAAACAAGGCCCATTACAGGGCCAATTGGGCATTCAAGAATGAATGAGTGAGCTGGGCAATGTTTGAGACATGGACGATTCTTACCAATTATGCATGCTCGTGAACTGGTGAGGTAATGAAATATTGGCCCTCTTTGCAAACCAATTGTGTTCAATAACAAATTCAATTAAACAGTAAACGTTAAATCAGTGATAGAAAGATGAAGTCCATAGCACCAAGGCCTAATTGCAACACTTAAAATTGAAAAAAAAAGTTTGTTGGCAAGAATTACATGTTTAAACTTTATTGCACAATTTTATTTCGTATTCAACGTTCGTGTATCACGTGTCTATTTAGTAGGGATGTACACGATTAACTAGACTATGTCAAGGAAGGTAGACTTTAATGTCATCAACATAGACATATATAAATATAGACTGGAAAAAGGAAATAACTTCATGTAACTTGAAAACATATATATCTATTGTATTCGGATTTTCGAATTTTGAAAAGTTGCATGATCTTCAGTCTTAGAGATTAAACAAAACTACACTGCATCCTTATTTACAATATATATAGATGTGTCTTAGAGATTTAAAAAAAAACACTAGTGAAAATATTTAAATACTTATATAGGTTATGGCTGAAATAGATATGAATACTTTACTTTTATACTGCTTATAAATGCTGTTTAATTATATAAAGTACACAAAATTATGAGTCGCAAATTTTCGTTTCATAAAAATCTAGTTTATCAACACTTCCTTTAAAAAAAAAAAGCTACCTATTATTTCCATCTTAACTGAAAATGGCTAATTTGGCTAGAAACAACAATTTGTTTAGAAATAGATGCACTTGATGCACAAGATGCTGATCTTGTTACACAGAATGCAGCATTGCAATTGATAAATATAATATCCATTAAAGATACTAGTATTGCTTAAAGTTAGTAGTGAGACCTATACATTTGCATGTTTATTTGTTTGTTGTTGTTTTTTTGTGTGTTTTTTTTTACAAAGTCTGATAAACACAGGATGACTTGTTTCGTCATACTAGGCCTTCAAATTTCTAAAGGAAAGTGTGGGGGGGGGGGGCAGCCAAACTCTTACACCCAAACCACCGTCCATTGCCGGGGGGTGGCAGTCATACTCTTACACCCAGACCTACGGTCCGTTGCTGTGGTAGTCATACTCTTATACCTAGACCCACGGGTCCATTGCTGGGGGTGGCAGTCATACTGTTACACCCAGACCTACGAAAATGTTTTATTTCTAAAAAAAAACAATAGATGAGGAATTACTCATTGTGCATTACGGAGGCTGTGACACACGAGATATCTGTACACTGTAACGTGTGGGTTCAGACCCAATCCATGAGCAACGAATTCAAAGCCACATATTGCAAGTGAAACTGATACTCAGTCACATGACCTTAAAATGTCCGCACTAGTGTACTTACAAAAATATATGTGTTTGTGTGTGCAAATAGACACAACTAATTAAAAGTACCTGTACTGTCCACTATGTGACACAACTAATTTAGGCTACCTGTACTGTCCACTATGTGACACAACTAATTAGACTACCTGTA
>JADKLZ010004443.1:0-10160 GCA_021533235.1 Biomphalaria straminea | reverse complement strand
AGGTGGACCTATAATTAAAACAACTATGCCCTGTAGTCTATCTTATAATTAAGTTGTAAAAGGTAATGGAGCTTTCAGTTGTCTCTTATAATGATCTTTTACCTTTGCCATTTGCATACTTTTCTTCAGCCTCGTATTGAAGCATCCACGTGATTTTTCTGTGTGTTGTGTATTGTTGTTGTGTCATCAGTAGTTGATCTTAAATGTTTTGAAGCTCTAGCTTCTGCTGTAAGAAATCACCCACACGAGAGTTGTGCGGATGTGTCAAACAATTAGACCCAGTGTTCCTTGTTCGTGGAGGCTGAGCGATAAAGCGATTAGCTTTCGGTGTTCGAATCCTTGTTAAGACTTTAATTTCGGTATCGTGGGGTTGGGCGCCTCTAATTCCACCCAATGGGTACCTGACAATAGTTGGGGAAAAGTAAAAAGCGGTTGGTCGTTGTGCTGGCCACATGGCACCCTCGTAAATCTTAGTCCACAGAAACAAAAGACCTTTACATCTAATATACTATTGACCCAAAGGTCTGAAAGGGGAACTTTACTTACTCCTTGTGAAACTCCAGAGGAGAACATCTTTCTTCGTATATACATTTTGCTATTGCTACCAGCAAAGTTGGAGACTTGGTTGTAAGCAAATGTTTCATCTAGATATTTTTTTTCAAGGTAAGTACATTTAACAGCTCTCTTCTCCTCTAGAATAGCGGTGTCATTTAGTTCTTTCGTCTTCTTTGTCTTGTCTTTTTTTGTTTTTTTTTTTGGTTTGTTTCTATTACTTCCCTTTGAATAAAGTTTTCCGAGTCTTCCCCCTTTCTGGTCGAACACCTAAATCCGAAAGAAGAAAAAAAAATGTCCAGTACCCAGGGACACCATTGCCGGATAATTCTGGTCTAAAGGACCAGGAGCCAAACGGAAGAAACTAGGTCCAGTGGGGGCCCAGGTCCGTGGAGGCACTCAATTTTCTGGCTTTGAAAGACATTTTGGGGGAAAGAAAAGATCGAAGGAGACTGGAGAGAGACAGAATGATGTAAAGACAGAAACAGACCCGTAGCTTTAGTTCATCAGAGATCAAAACTTAAAAAAATGTAGACATATAGTTATATTACTTACATATACTTTCACATACACCAGTGAATATGTATAGATTTATACGTCTTTAAATAGGTTGTCAGATATAGAAATAAAATTATTTGTACATCACACATATAGAACCAACAAATTTTACTGCTGAAATTTAGACAAACATTTACTTTGTACAATAGAAAGAGTTTCATTGAATTAACATCAACGAATCAGACATACTTGCGGGCTATTCAATATCAACTGTGAACAAATTCGTTCTTATAATCTTTAGTAACCATACACACTATCTTGTGCTCATAATAGAAAAATATCAGGTGGCCGAGCCTTGCTCGGTTAAATAATTTCATATACCCGAAGTCATTTTTGGATTTTTTTTTTATAATTACGAAAATGAACGATTGGATAAAGACTACTAATTCGAAAAATTTCTTTAGTATTCTGTTTGTTCTATATGTAAATTGGTACGTTCAGACATTTAATTTTGGAATTAGTATATTCAATTATGGCTTTAGTACGAAACATCGAGTGACGCAAATTTCTACGTTATTGGGGAAAACTTCAAAGACTTTCTTACAAGCCAATAATAGTAGGCCTACGATAGTTTTACGATAGTTTTACGCTGTCTAGACTGTAGGAGGACTTAAGAGACTTGATATTTAATCGCCATGTACAATTACATATAGAACAAACAGAACACTAAGACTGTCAGACCATAAGAAGTTCATACCGGCTTTTGCCATCCATCTATCCCAGTGGTGCTACTGGTGCTACAGCCCATGGAAGGATATGGCCTGCTTTTACACATCCCTCCATTCAGATATCTTCTAGGCCTTTCGTCACCACACCCTAACCCCATGTTTTTTACTAAGGTTTATAGTTAAATCAAAAGTGGCTGCAGCGTACGCAAACTCGTTGACCGCTTAGAATATTGTGTGTTGGTTTCCTTTTCGAGTCGATGTGAAGCTCGAAGTCGCAGATCCTCAAGTTTCCTTAAACGCTCCTCATAATTTTCTAGCTTGACGATATTACTAATGATTGCATTTACGAATAATAACGTTATGTCAATAAAATATTAACTTCACGTCAATAATAATAATAATAATAATAATAAAATTATTATGTTTATATAAATAATGTTTGTCTAAATGAATCTATATAAAAGACCTTCTAAAAAAAAACAAAGATTTAGATCGAACAAAATTATAAAATATTTGTCTTCTATAAATTTAGAGTGGAATTGGCAATGCTGTTACATCTAGATCTAGTCTAGGAAAAAAAGCGATTGAAATCTGGCTGAAATCCTATAGCTCAGACGTAGACGTCTAGATCTATTTGTTTTCCTGAAAAGTTGTGAACATCTTTTCTTCTAGAAATTACAACAGAAAACCTATTAGATTATTATTAGATCTCTTCAACGCCGCAAACCTCCTGCTATTAGGGAAGAATAACGGCGAGCAACATGGCGGTTTTTTCGACGGAGAACTGAGAATCTAGTTGTAAGTCTAGAATCAAGACCTAGATCTAGACGTAGATTGTTTGTTTGTTGTTTTACATGTTTCGGATGTTCCTTCAGAATTGAAGATAGTTACTTCCTAGTCCAAACCTCCCGCAGGACGACGGGGGATGGGAGCGGGCAGGGTTTGAACCCGGGACCATCGATAAATCCAAACGACAGTCCAGCGTGCAAACCGCTCGACCAGGCAGACATCCAGATTCCAGATTCGGCGTCCATATCTTTCTTTTCGGCCTACATTATAGCTAATTAAAAATATACAATTAATCAAATTCTTATTTTAACGTGCCTTATAATAAAGGGATCAAGCGATTAATTTGTAGAAACACTTGGAAGCACTTGAGCGTCTTCAGATAACCACGTGCTTGATTGATGTTCACTGTTTTAAACCTTCAACTACGGTGCGCAAATATCTAGTTGTGTCTATTCATTCAAACGCGATAAAACTTGTTGCAAAGAAATGCTTTAGTGAACGGATGTAAGCCAGTGACGTAGGAGGTGTCAAGTTTTTTTTCCCTTTGACGTCGTGGGAAAAAATTTCATTCATAAATTCTCCATGTCATTCATAAAACCTTCAAACCAAAATAAGTTTTTCCATAATGAGACATTTTTCAAACCGATATAACGGTCGAACTCGAGTTTTCCCGATGTGGCCAATGAGCTGAGCATTTTTTTCTCACTAACATTTAGATACGTTGAAATTTTAAAGAAAATCGTTAGAGCCGTTTTCGAAATAGAAGAAATATAAATATATATATATATATACAAGAATTGCTCGCTTAAGAGTATAGGATAACCTACTACATGTATAAGACATTTATTCATCTTCATTAAGGGCTGGTGAGGAGATAAATATGTGCTCTCTAAAACGTGATTTTACTTAGTGACCCTGAGAATACTTAGTGACCTTGGAAATGCTTAGTAACCTTGGAAATACTTAGTGACCCTGGAAATACTTATCAACCCCGGAAATACTTAATGAACCTGGAAATACTTATCAACCCTGGAAATACTTATCTATCAACCCTGGAAATACGTATCAACCCCGGAAATACTTATCAACCCCGGAAAAACTTATCAACCCTGGTAATACTTATCAACCCCGAAATACTTATCAACCCTGGAAATATTTAGTGACCATGAAAAAAACAACTTATTAACCCTGGAAATACTTATCAACCCTGGAAATACTTAGGGATCCTGGAAATACTTAGGGATCCTGGATATACTTAGGGATCCTGGAAATAGGGATCCTGGAAATAGGGATCCTGGAAATAGGGATCCTGGAAATACTTATGAACCCTAACCTTAAATCTAACATTCACTAGCTAGAGAAATCGTTCTAGAAGTTGTGTACAGGAAGTATTGTCTGTTTTTTTCAAAGTATTTTTTAATGTTTTTTCATAACTTCATAACATGTATATCTATTGTATTCGGATTTCCGAATTCCGAAAAATTTAAAAATTGCATGATCTTCAGTCTTAGAGATTAAACAAAACTCATAGACATAAAAAAGTACAAAAAATTGCAAGTCACAAATTTTCGTTTCATAAAACTCTTTTATCGGCCAGTCTATATTTGGTTACACAAAATTCTCTATAATAATTGCTTCGTTAATATTCATGCTGATACAGTATCATAGCTAACGCGGGGGAGGGGGGAGAATTTGAAAATCCCACCGGACTCCCACTTGAGGGTCCCCTAAGTGAGTGTTCGAAAAATTTTTTTACATTAAATATCAAATTTCTGGGCCCCCAAAGAGGTCTAGCCCGCCCACCCCAAAATGATGGCGAATTCCTAGCTACGCCACTGTGTTAAAATGCATATACGTTCTACGATCAAAGTCTTAGTTCGAGAGACACTTAAAATTTCACGCACTTGAGGCCCTTCTTGAGTTCATTATTTTTTCCTAATGACATCATTTAAGGGAAAAGTCAGTGTGCTTGTACTGACCACATAATCACCTTGTAGGTTTATCAAGACAGACTGTTAATTTAATCTTAGTCTATAGTAAACTGGCTTATACCAACTTTTTCTTCTTCACTATAGGATTATTTATAGAGGGGCGACATACACCCACAAGTCGTAGCTCACACACATGCACAAGAGCAATAACACACACACACCCATGAAGTTTTGGCATCACATTTATACATAGCTATATTACCACACACACACACATACACACTCACACACACACATGCGGCACTAAGGTACCGGTTCGTCTGCTGGCTACCACAGTTTGTTTGTTGGCCACTGGACTATGTATGAGTGCTTGTGCAGGGGCACGCTACCCCATCAATTTGACGGGCTGTAAAGCGGGGTTGCTCCCCTTCATACATAATTGAAGAGGAACCACTAGCGAAATCTGGTCAGTTCTCCACCCATCTCCCTTTTATTTCTTCACGAGAGAAGGAGGATAAGGAAAGGACAACACAATTGAGAGGGAGGAGGGGGGTGGCTGAAGTGGGCAGTAATATGGGTCGTTTAGGGAAAGGGAGGTGGCTTTGAAAGAGCCTTAAAAAAAAAAGGTCCGCCAACTGTTTTTATCTATACTTTGTTATTTTAACAATAGTACATTACACACTGCCATTATCTCCCTTAGTTGTGCTATCTCCCTTGTCTATACTATTTTAAAGCTGTTGAAGCCTAATGAATAATCAGTATTGCTAGTTGCGGTTTTAAAGTAATGAGGAAGAAGTGAGTGCTGTTAATCTCACGATGCATTGAATGCCTCGTTATGGATGAGCGTGGTGCAACTAGGGTAGTATATTATTAACTTATTGGTTCTGTATATATATGGTTGGTTAAAAAAAAACAACTCCATACATTGTGTGTGATATCATGAAGTTCTTTCTTCCAATGTTCGAGACTTCTTTGCTTAGTTTATTACCGTTCTCAAAACACAGATGGGATTCAATACAAAATACAGAGCACTGCTCAGGTCAGGGCCGTGTATTTGGTAGGAGAGATATATTGCACAGTGTGTTTCTTCAAAATATTTCTTGAAGTGTAACTACCAAATATTTCTTCAGGTGTAACAATAAATATTTCTGTAAGTATAACTACCGTGTCTAGTATTTCCTAAAGTGTTACCACTAAATATTTCTTAAAGTGTAACTGACAAACTATTTCTCTCCTTGTAAATATTTTCTCCCAATGTGCGATTCCTTACTTGGATATTATGAAGGTTTGAAAAGAAAGACACGGACTATCGGGCCATCATTTGGAACACAATGTGGAACAGGGGCACACTTTATTTTTTGACTTTTTTGTTTTGATGTAAAAATAATAGATACAAAAAAATAATGCATATTTACGAGTGAACCAGTAATCTGACTCTTATTTCATCTTAACACTTTGTTATTTCTAGCAACCTTTATGCCTATATTCTAGAAGATGTCAGTCATTTGTGTTTCTAGACAATTCATTTTAGGGTTGGAAATTCCCGTCTTGCGTTCGCCGTGTCGATGACGTCATTGGTGTGCCATGGACTGCACTATACAAATTGTCAATTGTCAACGTTCACTTAGGAGAGAAATCAGAACGAGGCTTCCACGAAATACAAAATTGGTGGCAGTGAACATTGTCATGTACAAAGTCGAATATTGTATTTGTCCAAAAAGTAAACTTAGTGTGGCAAAATATGAAGGTCGCGCTGAGGCGGCGTATCCTAATGAAATAATGTACTACTCGTTAATCTTCGAACTTGAAGAAGAGTCTTATTATTATTATAAACTTGAGCAAGTCTTAACAAAATAACCTTCCATTAAAACATTACAGTAATAAGAGTAGTGTATTGAGTTGGGTTTGACACATGTAGTTAATGTTGCCAGTTTTATATTCTACGTCAAGGAAATAAGTCTTTGCAAGTGTCCATAGTTTGGCAAGTATATCTTTGTTTTGGTATGAAGGAATTCACATATTAAGTTATGACCAATGTTCAAATTAGTCAGGGATAGTGTGTGTGTGTGTATGTGTATGTGTGTGAGAGTGACTGGGAGGCTGGAGTAAAGAGCTAGAGGAAGAGCCATGAGGTGTGCGGCCTTGTGGTCAATACATTGTTTTTCGGATATTTCGGCCATAAATAAAGTGATCGATTTCAAATGATGATTATACAAGTTTGTTAAATGCGCTATACACTATGATGTTGTCGTATGTCCATACAACTAGAAAATAAAAATAAGGCATTACAATCGTTAGAAAAGCAAGGCTTTGATAAGCAATTACAGAAAGCCAAACATAAATTTAGATACAAAAGAACTATTTAAGCACTAGCTTGCATACAATGAAATTAATAGCTAAAAAAAACGCCAAACAATTGTTTGTCTGATCTAAAATATGTACAGAAGCATGGCTGAAACAAAAAGTTGTTCGAAAAGTTCTTGAAATGTCTTCAACAAAGTCTGACAAGACAAGAAAGTACGATGTATGAGAACAAAATAGCATAGAAATAAGAAAAGATAACAAGAAAGGGACAGATAACTTGACAGATAAAACGAAACATTGGATAAAGTGGGAAGAAGAGAGGGAGCAGGAAGTAGAGACGAAAGAAAAAGATGGGGTGAAATGAAAAAAAAAATGTTCATGATCCTCTGTGGCGTTGTCTTCTCACACCCCCGGCCCCCTCCCCAGCGCCCCTTTCCCCTCCACGAAATGAAATAATCGATAAGGGGCTTCGATGGAGGAAGGATTTCCTTGTTAGAGGTGTGTGTGAGAGGGGAAGGCCCCAAAGGCAGGAGAAGGACAATTTTGGAGGGTGCCATGAGTTTTAGCATATGGCAAATAGCTGGGTGGAAAGATATGGTGTGAACACAGTGTGTTGGAATATCGATGTTAAAAGTATATCTACAAAGAGTGCATGGGTCAGGAGTGAGCTCTGTATTATTGGACTTATTTGCTAGAGCCACGTTATACAAGATGCTAGTTCCATTGTAATACTCATAAGTCATCACTTGGACTGGTTTCGCTTAGCATGTTTCAGATATTCCTTTAGAACAACAAATTTTTACATGCTAGCCCAAGTCTCCTGCATGACGTTAGGGATGGCACAGAGGATCGAACCCGGTTACATTGAGACGACAGGCAAGAGCACATCATTAATTTGATGACTACAGTCATGATTATTTGAAAACATTAAGTCCTAGAGAATATTAATTGTACTACAATTTTAGAACAATAGGCTTATGTTGGTTTCAATGTATACCATCTCTCTTACCCTTTCTCTCTCTCTTTCCCTCCCTTCCTCTCCTCCTCTCTCTTATCTTTAATCTCAAGTGGAGTACAATGAGGGATGGGAATAGTCCCGCCCCGGGAGGAACATCCGGTCTTGCAAAAAAAGTAAAGAAAATGACGAAACAAAAAGTAATTTAAAATGTAATGAAAAAGACAGTAACTCATTTAGTGCCGAACTTCTCTGTCGTCTGCAGATTAGATCAACTAAAAACTCAAGGAGCACCATTGCTGTTCTATTGGATCTACAACTTATGCATTATCACACATTGACTCCAGCTTTAATCAACTAGTAACTCAAGGAGCACCACAGCATCACACCTAGGAGGTTCCAGCTTTAAAACATTTGATTGAGAGTACAATTGTGTGTGTGGTATACTGTAATGCCACTTTGTATCTCTATAGTAAAAGCTTCTATCGATTGTACAGATTCGGCTTACATGGATTTCTATTATAATTAGTTTTAATATAATTTAAAAAAATGTTCTTCGTTTATGCACACTTATTTTTTTAAGTTATATGATAAAAAAAAATAAAACACTAATTTCACTCTACAGTGATGAATGCATGACTTCTATTATTTGGACATGATTTCTGCATCTCCTCATATCCAAGTTATATGCCCCTTTTTTGTATTAAAGACCAAAACAATAATGTAACAAATGCTCTCAAACTTTAAACTTTAAAACAAGAAAAGCATTCAAAATACTTTTTAAAAAAACACAATAAGACAATATCTCCTTTGTACAACTTATAGAGTTGTGTTTTTTTTTTCTCAATAGCTAATGAATATTATTTAAAAAAAACAACTGATTTTTTTAAACCGCTATATCCCTTCTAGTACATCTCCGAAAAAGAATCTTGGTTAAGTGACTTATAGTAATTTATATTGTTCCAAATATAGGCATTTTGATCTAGACTTTAGAAGACGATGCGCAAAAGTTAATTAACTCTTTCTCTCCATAATTATTTACCACATTCTGATCGAATCAACGTTGGTATCGTCAGTTAGGAAGAAAGAGTTGAACATTTAAATGAATGCGGAAATACCCAAAGACACATAGTCCGTTGATGAATAATTTTCTAGTTCTCTAACCAAATTTTGTTTTCTATATATACTTTGAAATATTATAACTGTCAAACCAGAGTTTCCCAGTGTGGCCAACATCAACTGTCAAACTTTAAGAACAATATTTAGAGCCAATTTTGAGATTAGTGTCCAGAGTTTTCTAGGAATGTTCCATGAATATATGAGTTGATAGAGGTACTGTTATAAGATCAACAACACCTTCGTAGAGACACTATCATAATTTGAGGATTATTTTGAGCACATTTGAACATTCAGCGTGAGAGTTATGGTTCTAACTGTATGAGGTAATAAAGCATAATTCTGAGTTATTAAATATCTTGCTTGTCAGTCTCAATTTGTATTTGCTAAATATTCAAATATAAACTAGACTTATTGAATCATTGTTCCTTCGTATTTTCTTACGCTCGAATACTCAAATATAAATGTGCATCCTTTAATGTCCCAAAATCTCGCATGAACAGTTGGGCCATCCCTTAGAGACTCAGTCAACACGGTAGACTCACCACAGATGTCAGAAACATGCCTTATCACTGCCCCCTAAACAAGGGTAACTGTCCGTTGTTATCTGACTTTGTGACCAACTCTAGAACCCATCCTGTAGGGAGATACTTTAAAAAGTAAGGGCCGGGTGGGGAGAGGGTGTCAATGGGACAAAATGGTTTGTAATTTTTTTGTTAAGCAAAGTGGCGATTTGTCCAATTAAAACAATTTAGGTTTTTATTTTTTTTTTAACAGCCCATTTCAACAAACCATTTTAACAGCTGACTTAAAAAACACACATTTTAACAACTGACTTTAAGAAACCATTTGAACAGATCACCGGGCCTATAATAATTTTTTAATTATTTTTATTTCATTTAATTTTAAGAGTTATGGTTCTTTTGGGGTTTACGTCCTTCCTTTTCCTTTTTTTTTTTTTTTGTGGGGGGGGGGCCTTTTTTTTGGGTAATCCCGACCCATACTGTATTGGTTTAGTAGACACCTACCTCCCGAAATGAAGTGTTTCCAGTTAATATCGACACAACTATATTACATTATTACTGGTCTGAAGGGATTAACCTTCAATGTTGTTTTCAAACTACTGTTGATCAGTAAGCTGGGAACGCTATAGGAAGTATCGCCAACACAATAACCGAGAGAACGTCTGGGGCTAGAAATATTAATCTGGATCAAAATATATAAACTAGTCGATCCTCCGAATATTGAATTCAAGACTTTTTGGAACCTCGTTTTCCCCGTAAAGCT
>JADKLZ010004430.1:0-17519 GCA_021533235.1 Biomphalaria straminea | reverse complement strand
TCGATGGTGTTTTCAGAACCTTGGGGTGTGACAAGTTAGATATGCATAAATATGAACATTAAAAATAGTAAATGTCTTCCTTTGGCATGTAGAAACCAAGATTCAGATAAAACACATTTCTTATTTCTTTGCCTGTCGGTTGATTTAGGAGTCATATCACAGTGACCAAGCCCCATAACTTTTCGATTTACTGGTGCTGTTTGAATTGAAAGATGTCCTTAAGTTTTTTTTTTACAAAATCTTAAAATCTTACTGGTATTTGAGCTCCACCATCCCTTTTGTTTTTAAAGATTAAAGTGGCTTTATAAAATTTTAGCATCAGTTTCTGGTGTTGGTGGTAGCTGAAGAAGTTTTTTAAATTGGTTATCTAACATAGCACATTGAGACTAGGATGCACCCTATTAAATTCAGGACTTTGAGATAAACATTCAAACAATGGCACTAATTAGAACTTACATTTTTTTTTTTTTCATTTCTTTTTTTGTCTCCTTGTACACCAGAGTGTTTCTTACCATCAGATCTTGCTTTCAAGTTTTAATATCTTTGTATATCTTGTTAGCATTGATTTGATTTCTAAAGTAGTGTAATCATAGTTTAGTCCGGTAGGCATCTAAATTATAAGAGACATTATTATTTATGCATCTCTTTGTTCTTACTCTCTTACTTTAGTCACCAAACAAAGAGACCCAGAATCAATGCAACAGTCTTTGTTATTCCAGGTAAAATAATTTCAATATTGTTTTGTATACTGATTTTTATAATCTTTTGCTGGCATGTTTAGCATTTCAAATACTTTTGCTATCATTTTAAGACATAGATCCAATATTTTCATTTTTCCTAAAGAAAAAAAAATCACAATCTAGTACCAGTTCATCAATCTCAAATTCAGTTAAGAAATACAACAGCTAATTAAGGTCTTCCAAAAGAATATCCTTTTTTTTTTCAAGTCAAAATATATTTTAAAAAAAATAAATCAATCTGAAACAATGGAATGGAGTTTATCAACCAGGCTGAAAGGTTTAGAAAAGAAATTGACTTAATGAAAGATTTGTTAATGTTAAGTTCACTGTTGTGAATGCAATATGAGTTTGTATGTAATGTGATGGGAAAATAGCTGGCCTGCTTGGGCCTTTTACATGTTTGTTTGTAATATCAAATTTCCTTTGTTAATATTGCTTTTGCCTTCATTGATCTGTTTACGCTTTGACTTTTTTATATTTATAGTCAATCATGGGCAATACAATTATCATAGTCAACATTGCTAATGTAATGGGTTCTGTGAATGAACATTTTATGCTTATTTAAAGTTCATGTTGATTTTGCAATGATTTTAAAATAAATTTGTGTCTACATTTAGATTGATTATCCTGAAATAGTTGAGTCCATCCAACCTCGCTACAGGTTCATGGCTGCCTATGAACAACGCATTGAGCCACCAGATAGAAAATGGCAATATCTTTTGTTTGCAGCAGAACCATATGAGACGATTGCTTTCAAGGTAAACTGTTTAAATCTTTCAATCTCCTGTTAGTAGGGTTAATTAAAAAATCAGTGCAATAAATATAAGACATTCCTTAGCACTGGTAGTCTTGGGAAGACTCTTACAAGTATCCCAGCCCCATGCTTAACCGAATCACTTCTTTGACTGCTATACATTCACCATATCACTACGCCATTTTCATTAAAATAGTAAAAAGGTAAAAAACCATTTCAGGCCTTGCGATCTATGGGGCAGAACATGTAAAGGTCATCTGTTTCTATGGCTGACATTTGACTATGGTGTTCTGTGGCCAGCATAATGGCCAACCACTTTACTTTCCCCAAGTTGGGTGGACTTGGCGGCACCTTTAACTCCAAAAATTAAAAATCCCAGGCAGTCATTAACTGCCTATATATAGATGTTGCTCTTAAGGGTTGTGATGGTTATTGCCTAGGGGGCTGGATTGCTTATGAGCAACTCCAGCTCTAGTTCAAGCTTTTGACAACAGGAACATCTAGCCCTGGAGACATAGCACAAGGAGACTCAACTCATTCAGATAGTTAATAAAAAGTTTACTGAACTGTTTAACTTATCTACTATAGACCTCATATGGCTCACAAATCAATGCAAGCCGAAATAGTTAATTACACCATCCAACACAGACTATCTCCTATAAGATCTAAATGGTCCAACAAGGACTTTCTTCTATAAGGTTTACATAGCCCTATAAGAAAAACTTTCCTACTCTAACAACTCTTGACTATTTCCAACTCCAATCTCAGACTCTCTCTGAGCCCAGTCACCAAAACCTTACCCATCTCATATATGATATACATGAAAACTTTTCTTGTTTCTTACCAAATTTATTGTTAATAATGAAAGCCTAAAATAAACATAAATCTGCTTGCTACATTGCTACAATTAGTCAACATGTCATTTACCAGGTGCCAAGTCGAGAGGTAGACAAAGATCCTCGTAAACTTTGGACCCACTGGAACAAGGAAACAAAACAGGTGAAGAACATTATTTTTTTGTTAATGTTAATATTAAAACTTGGGGTCTTGTTTATTTAATAAGGAAGTTAATATCAGGTGGCCAAGCCTTGCTTGGTGAAATAATTTCATAACCCTTAAAATGCGTGTGGTAGTTTAGCCTCTTAACACCAGAATTGTAATTCCATTTGGTATGCACTCATTGTGAAACAGCTCAGCACTTTAAGGGTTAAGGAAGGTTATATACCCGAAGTCATTTTGGGAATATTTTTTTGTAATTACGAAAATTAACGATTGGATAAAGACCACTAATCTGAAGAGTTGCTTTAGTGTTATTTTAGTTCTAAATGTAATTGTACATGGCGATTAAATATGAAATCTCTTACATGTTGACAAATCACAGCTCACGTCCGTTTTATAGTTTTACAATCCATTTTTTTTTTTGCGTAAAACTATTGTAGGCCTACTATTATTGGCTTGGAAGAAAGACTTTGCTCTGTAACTTCTCAGATAGTTACGTTCAGACATTTAATTATGAAATTAGTGTATTCATTATGGCTTTAGTACGAAAATCAAGTGACTCAGATCTCTACGTTATAGGGTAAAACAGGCACTTTCAAAAATAGACAAAATTGTAATGCAAAGACGAATTTATTTTCTAACACAAAATCTTAATTTTTACTTATTATCCGTATCCCTACCCTGACTGGACCGCGTGAAATCAACTTCACATAGGGCCCCGCCAACGTTAGGGTCGACCCTGGATATCATGTTCAGTGTGTGCAAATAAGGCCTAGAGTATAAGAAAGTAAAAGTTACTCACTGGTTTATAAAATTTAAGTGTAAACAATGGACCTCATTCACGAATCGCCTCTTAAAAATATTTATAAAACAATGAAAAAAAAAAGTATCATGTGATAGCCTTTATGGTTAACATAATTTGTATATAGAGAATCACATGGCTAAATGTTGTTGGTTAACGATTGGTGAATGAGGCCCATTTATGAAACCTTTAAAACACAATAACTGATCTTACATCAAATTTAATTTAATTATTTTTCTTCCATAGTTTCATAATAGATCAATCCACAATAAGATTGTGCGCAAATGTTTAATTAGGTCGATTGATTAGTTCTTGTTGCGAAGTGTAGTGCTGTGAGCCTAGTGTCAAGTTTTTTTTTGACGTCATGGGAAAAAAATTTCATTCATATCTCTTAAACGCGTTATTGTTCTACGGTAAGCCTAGTGACGTAAGCAGAGTTTTTCCCGTTTACGTCATGGAAAACTTTCATTCATAAATTTATTCAAACCAAAATTAATTTTACAATGAGACATTTTATGTATCGAAATAACGGTCGAACTCGAGTTTTCCCGATGTGGCCAATGAGCTGAAATTTTTTTTCTCTATTATATGCAGATACGTTGAAATTTTAAAGAAAATCGTTAGGGCCGTTTTCGAAATAGAATATATTTATATATATATATATATACAAGAATTGCTCGCTTAAGAGTATAGGATTTAAGTAAATCATGATAGTCTGCCCTTGCCTTCATTTTGATTTTCAAGGTCCACTTTCATTTTTCTGCTCTGTGATACCCAAAATATGGCCTGCGGGGCACATCTGGCCCGCGCTACAGGTCTATCCAACACATCAGAACTAAAATACATGAAAAAAAAAATATCAGAACCATGTCCTGGCCATTTTTAGTTGACTTGTTTTGTTAGCAACGTGAGTGGTAGCTTGCTGTTCAACATTTGAGTGTTGAAATGACAGAAATGAGACTGCTAACAAAAGCTTGGCTTTGAGTGAACACAATTAAAAGAAAAGTGGACAGGTTTTTACTTTCGTACAAAATATATAAAGTATGTCTGTTTTTCTTGCAATATTTGCATTGAAGTCATTCAGACTTTGGTTTCCGTAAAACAACCTGAAACATCCAACTAGTTGCTATAACCCCTGCAACTGTTTCTAATCAAAATGTCCTCTGCTCTATTGCATTTCTATTTCCGCAATGATGTGGCCCTCAGGTGAATTTATCTGGCCCGGGGGCTTGTTCAGTGTTGTAAGACTTAATGAATATTTCCATTAACCAAAACATGCATGGAGGTAGAGTTATTAAAAGTGATATAACTTTTAAAAAATTGTATTGTATTATAAATATGTTTATTTCAAGGAAAATGAATATATTTGCAAAGAAAAAGTTCAATAGATCACATTAAAATAATGAAGAAAATATTTTTTTTTTATCCTAGGAAAAACAAACGGAAAAACTATAATCTACATTTGTACTTTTATTTACATAATTTTCAATCATTGATAGCTGGTCTTTGTTGCAAGCCTGGATGTATTTACATCTTTATGGAATCTTGTTTAAGACAAAACCCAATTGAATTTGTTTTTTGTTGTTTGTTTTTATTAACCTTTCTTATTGTCCGGGTTTACTCAAATAGTCTCTCCACCTGGATAATGACAAAATTGATGCACAACAAATTTGGTTCTTGAAAAAGTGTTAATACCAGGTGGTACAGGGTATTTAGTCTCACCTACACACACAAATCATGTTTTCAGATGCCTGTGAGCTGCTTTACGAAATTCACTGTTTGTGAAACTTAAACGGAAACAAATTTTATTAACTTAACATTCCATTTATTTTTTTTTTCAGTTCTTTCTTCAGTTTGCATTCAAGGTTGATCCCAAGGGTCCAAGACCATCAAGCCCCAAACCTTTGCAGCCTCCTTCTGTTGTTCCACAAATTACTGGAGGACCTCCACCACCACCACGATTACCTCCACCCCCCATGCCACCACCAGGAGGAATGATGCCTTTTGGCAGCCGATTTCCACCTCCGCCAGGACCCCCTGTTGGTATGCCACCGCCCCCGGGTATGCAGGCCCCGCCAATGCCGCCACCGGGCATTGCTCCGCCACCAGGCATGGGTCCGCCTCCAGGCATGGCCCCACCTCCAGGCATGGCTCCACCACCTGGAATGGCGCCACCTCCAGGCATGGCTCCACCTCATGGTATGGGTCCACCTCCAGGAATGGGTCCACCTTCAGGTATGGCACCACCAGGAATGGCTCCTCCTGGTATGGCTCCACCCCCACCCCTCCGGCCTCCTGCTCCTCCTCCAGGCATGGGAATGGCTCCGCCTCCTCCTCCTATACCTCCTCCTCCTCCCATTTCTGGTGCTATCGCCCCTGTTGCACCACCCCCTCCACCTCCCCCACCCTCTTAGTTATTTCCACTTTTAATTTTTGTCATTTTAAAGACTCTTTGTTCATTGGGCTGAATAGAATTTGTTACATAAGTCATCTCACATCCGACCAGCTAAGTTATTCATGAATTTATTTTATTTTGGTCATCTTTGTTGTTAGATTCATAAAATGATAGTTATTGTTATGTCATTAAAATGCTGGTTTATTTGAAGTGTTGTTTTCTTGTTTTTATATATATATGAATATATATGAATATATTTATGTATATATTTATAATAATTGAATTAATTGGTTTTTGATTAGAAAGGTAATCCATGACCTTGGACCTTGAAACAGTTCTGAGCCTAAGTCTGTGGAGTCTCATCCTTATAGAAATTAGTTATGGGTAAGGGGTTACCAGTATATGGTGAATATCAAATTATTTTTTCATCATCAGTTCATGAATTCAACCAAGTATTGTGTCTTTATGATTCCATTTCATCCTCTACCTAAGAACGGCATGATATTAATTTTATTATGTTTTTTTACATTGTAATTAATAAGTCTTAAAAAAAATGTTTTAAAGTTTAGAAATCTAAACAGTGCCCTTCAGCAAAAAAAATTGTGACCATTTGGAAATGTCACAAATTAAACTAAGTCGTCTGTCTCAGTATTCTGTTAAATATAGTGGGAAGAGATATAAATCTTGCAGTATTAAGAGACGACAGCGGTTATTTTCCAGTATACAAGTTTTGTTGTTTTGCTTGTTTCTTCCATCATGAAGACGCTAAATAGTGCATTTTGTGTGTGTGTGCTTTTTAGTGCGGGATGTCAGTCTTTTTTTTTTCTTCTATGTAAACACTTGAAGTGGACAAAGTTTAGAGAAACAATTAATTTAATGTTCTAATTCTGGCTACATTCATTTAGTGTTGAGCTGGAGCAAAGTGTAATAACTTCATCCCCACTTTCAGTGCTGCTTTGACATTTACAAATACAAATCTTCATTCACAGTTGAATAACAATTTATTTGGAAACAACAAACTTCAAATTATTATGTACATAATGATTAAAAACCATACAGAATTTTTAAAATATATCTGTTTTATATATTTACACAAAGGAATGGCACATTATAAAAATATACATCGATGCAAAAAGAAGTTTTGTAAAAAAAAAAAAGATTTTAACTAAATTCAAGGTTGCGGTACTACTAAAACACTTTAAAGCATCTAGGCCTTACATAGAAAACAACAATCACTATTCATGAAACTATCTCAAAGATCAGTCTATCTATGCACAAGACAAAAAAAATACATAGAAATAATTTTGGATGAAAATCTCTTTCAACATATCAGCAGCCATTAAAATACAAAATTTGACCTTTGGTTTAAGGCTGGTTGAAGCAAGGGCATTGCACACAAAAATTGGGTGAATTTTGAACAGTGACTAAACATCTTTTTGTAGACTGCTCAATAATGATAGCAAAAGGACAAATAAGAATCTGTTTTAAATGGAATCTGTTTTAAAGACTCCTGTCATTCACAACAATTAAATGTTGACAAAACATTTTATTCCAAGTAAAATGAAACAAAATGGTTATCTAAAATTTGTATTGTACATATTTTATTTACACAAACTTGACATTACTAATGTGCTCATGCATGTACACTGCAGTACAAGACAATGTAGTTAGATAAATAGAATTATGTTTCTACATCCATACTACAGTACAAGACAGTGTAGATGGTATAGTTCCATGGTTAGATAGAGTTTTGTTTCTATATTCCATTGTAGGCACAAAGACAACTAAACAAAGTGAAATTTGAAAATGTGCACAATTAATGGAGGATGTTTAATAATTTCAAATTTTTTTATTTTACATGTAAAAGATAATATAACAGAAAACTCCAAATAAATTACTATTTATCAAGTTCATTTTCAGAAAATAAGTCTCAATAAGTAAAAAAAAAAAATAGTTTTTTTTTGGCAGGAGTGGTTGATAATTATGTTTAATTATTACAAATATATTTCAAAACACCTGTATGTAAGTTACCATTGCTTTAAAAATTCTTATAATTCAATACAAAGATATTAATGCTAACACTTTGATGAAATGAATGGAGACTTTTAAAATGGTTTCTCTTATATTAGAATATGTCTTCAGTAATGGACATCTTTTACAAAAGTTTTGTGTAGCTTTATAAGAAGGAGATAGTTCACTTTAAAAAAAACAAAAATTGCCCATTTATTTTTGTATATGACAAATGGCAATATTAGATTTTAAAAACTCAATGTGATATTGTTCTTAGAATAAAAAGGTTCAATTTCAATTTATTGAATAAGTTACTTAGGCAATGGGGGGAAAAAAATCAATGGAATGTTTCAAACGCTGCCTCTCATTTCAAAGGCAAATATTAAAGTTACCAACTTTAAACATTCAAAGGCAACATTCAAATGTATTTGTGTTAATGATACAATGTAATGAAAGAAATGCTCAGATGATTTATGGTTACCTAAGATCATACACAAATAAAAGATACAGTTTGTCATTACATAGATTTTGCCAACATTGGTCGATGATCATGGACAAAATTATCATTGTTTATAGTTCCAATTCCAAGGATTTTTTTTTTAAAGTTTTATATTTTAAAATGAAATATATAAATGTGTCCGCACAATTTCACTAGTATAATAGTTAATCACAGCTGTTTGATGTGTTGTATATAAAATATGAAAATATGTATTTACAAACTTTTTGCAGAGTAGGCATACATTCTAATGGCACATTCAGGAGTTGATTAAAGGATCATGAGATCATCAACTGCTGTTCAAGATTTCTCTAGGGGAGATTCGATACAAGCACATTTACACACACAATGACTTCACTGAGTGATACACAATAGATAAGCAGATTGAAAGTTAAATACAGTGATCCCACTTTGAAGAACCATGATGGACTCAAAAAAAGTTTTTTTTCACACACATATGGATTGGCATTGGACAAGCTAGCTGACAGAACAATATTCTTTGGTAAGAGAATGATACTGTCTTTCATTTTACATGGTACCAATAAATGATTAAAAAAAAAGAATCAGCCATGGTTTCCTAAACTTGCCAAGATGCATAGATTATCTCATTTTGTCAGTTCTGCACATGCTTCAAAAATGAAGATGACTATATTCTGACTCAACTTAAAAGAGTTCACAGCTCAGCAGCAAAAAGCTGGCTAGAATAAGAAGACCCAACTACTTGCTGGAATTAAGGTGATGACTGTAAGTAGCCTACTGTTCAAACCTGAAACCATTCAGATCACAGACGCAAGCATATACCATATTACCAGCAGCCATGCAACTATGAATATTCTCTTTTACAGCAATCATTTTCAAGTGTTTAGTGGCTCAATATAAATGATTTTTTAAAATTTGCAAATTATATTTACGTTTAACTCCATTGTTTTAAGATTAAGTGTTATTTTTTTTACTCTAAAAATGAAAAACAATATTATTTTTTCTTTTTAATTAAAATGTTTTAATTTGTTAAATTTTTTTGTTGCTTTTGTCATACAATAATCTATGTTTGATTGATATTACAGGAACTTCAGAATTGTAGAAATTTGAAGTATTTGAAAGAATTTTACCATTTGATATTACACATCTAGTAATATCTTATGTTATTTCAGTAGTGTCCAATTCATAAATATTTAATTTACTATTATCTTTATTATATTTGATAGTAAAAAAAAGTAAAGTTTTCCCTTTCAGACCTTGCAATCTTTGGGGCGGACAATTTTAAGGTCATCTGTTTCTTTGGCCAAAGGTTAAAGAGCAGCACAATGACCAACCATCTTTACTTTCCCCAACTAAAGTCAGGTACTAACTATTAGAGTTGGGTGGAGTCAGGGGCACCTTAAAAATCCCAAAATTCAAAATCTCAGTCTTCCAATCTTCACCAAGGTTTGAACCCAAAACTTAAGGTTCAGAAGCTAAGCACTTAACCACTCAGCCACCACGCAGACCCCCTTCCCATTCATATATCTTTGATTTACTAATGTCATAGAGTTGATATTAATTCACCTAAATGGCTGTTAAATTTTTGTGTGCAGTGCTATTGTTATAAAATGTAGATTTAACTGACTTTTAAACTGTTGGGTGAAAGACTGATTTCATTGTAACAGTTTGAAAGTCAGAAAAAAATCCTTCCCTTTTTTTTCCTTGCTTTTAGTTTTTTCAAAAAAAAAGAAAGGGCATCACAGTTTTTCTTTAACAAAGTCTCTGAGCAATTTATCGCTGGCTCATGTCTTTTCCACATCAACATAAGAGTTACGAATCATCCACAGGTTTTCTGCTGTAGCATTTTTCTGCCGATCGGTTTTATTGAAAGATCTTCAGGCTGTTCATCACATGTTTCATACTTCACAGAGAGATGAGCCTCCTGAGGCGTTGCTATTTCTCTAGGAAACTCAGGCTGGTACATATTTGACATGGGTTGATATGCATGTGAGTGGCTGTCTTGGAAGGGATAGTAATGGTGGCTATGAGACGAGCCATACTGATGCTGTGGCAGGTGAAGCTGTACATAAGGGTAAGCCGTTTGCTGCCTGTAGTGAGCTTCTTTTGGACTATGCAGAGATGTACAAAAGTGTGATGCTGCATCTGGAGATAAACGTTTTGGGGACAGGGATGTTGAGCGCTGAACTATAGTGTGCTGAGGCAGTGGTAAGCGGTTATATGGGACTGAAGGCTCATCCATGTTGGTTAAAGTCTGTAATGGCCTACTTGAAAATGAAGAAGGATAAGATAAGCTAACTGAGTTTTGGGATAAAATGATACCATTAGCCTGCAAATTGATGTTAGTACCATAAGGTGGTGTGGAAATCTCACTCCTATTGTATTTGTTTAGATTTTTTTCCACCACATTGTCACATTCTATTTCTTCTGATATTTTCTGCACAACTAGTAATGAATTTTGAGGATAGTTTTCCACTTCCTGTCTGGCTGCCATTTTGTTTTCTAGATTTTCATAATCTGTGCTTTCATGAACATTTACAGGTGGCAAATTGCAGTTTATGCTGCTTGGGCTCTCAGAAGTCTTGTACTCTGAGGAGGTTTGAAAAGATCTTTGGCTACAGTTATCAGCATTTACTCCACTAGAGATTGGTGGAGACTTTGTTCCAGACAATGCTGAAGATGGTCTTAATGCTAAGGGAACAGGCTCTGAAGACTGTAGTTCACCATTCACTGGTATTCTGTTGCAATGAGGTCTGGCTCCACGCTGACCTTTTCGAATTTTTTTAGGATGCTGCAGAAATCTGGTAATCAATCAAAAAATAAATTGTTAAAAAACATTTATGTAGATACCTTTTTTTTAAATCACAAGGAAGATTGAAACTTATTTGTATACTACTATTAAGCAAGCTAAAAAAAACAACATAAAAAAAGCTTACTGGTATGTGAGTCTCTTTCCTGGTACTTTTTTAATGATGTCCATCTTATAGTAATATCTGTAAAATAGTGTCAAAATTTGGGGAATAATAAAATACAAGCATATAAAAACAAGTTTAATAAACTGTAGACCTTCTATTTATGTGGAAAAGTAATATTCCTGGTGAAAAAAGTTTGTAGTTTTCACATAGATTGCTATGTAATCTTTTCTCTACCCACCAGCACATAATGAAATACTTTGGTTGGTAAGCATATAATTTGAACATAAAATTTCCATAATTCTCCTAAATTTAATATGGTAGTTTGAATTTAAATTACAATAACACTCCACCAACACAATTTTTTTTAAGAGATTACCTATATAGATGTAAAAAATATGGAAAGATAGTTAATTTTTTCACCAATAAGGTATTGTCGACTGTAGTCCTCCCTTCACTTTTATACTTTTCAGAGTCCTGGATCTTCTATTCCCACCATATCAAAAAGTTACTCTTTCCACCTACACTGTCTATGAACAATTCTTTAGTTGAATCGGTTTCACCACATACCAGACGTTAAAATCTTCCAGATGTCAAAGACGAACAGTATCAACAACACCAAAAAATTAGGTTGGGCAGGACATGTCAACATTAGCAATACAAAGACATCCTCAATTGCACCCTCAAGGAGTATAAGATTGACATCCAGGGTTGAGAAACACTATATAGCTCTTGGTCGCTCCTCATGGAACGTCAGAGTTTCAGAGAAAGGGGATTAGCTATCAGAAAATTCAGGCTTGAGTTTTCTTAAAAGTGCATTTAGAACCTCATAACAACATAGAAATATTAGTTAAGACTGAATTCTGGCTTCTACAAAACATGGTCTAGTATTAGGCAAATTAATACTTTCATATGTTCAATTGTAGATTGTTATAAACCAAATATATTGTACACAATACTGATTGAGAATTCTCAACCGTTTTCTTAAGGTCTTACCTTAAAGCTCTGGACAGTTTCTCATAGGTCATATTTGTCCTATTTTTCTGTTTGCCCCAGAACTCTGCTAACTCATTAGGATTGTTGATTCTGAAGGTTAGGTCCTTCTCTGACTCCCACAAGACAAATTTGGAATATTTTTCCCCATCAAGAAGCAATTGGTAAATGAATTCCCATAACAAGCGACAAACTGTAGAAAATTTGCAATATTTGTATGAAGTTAACAGACAGAAATCAATTTACATGAACTAAAAGTAAATAAAAAATGTTTAACAAAAAATTTAATGGATTTGAAATAAAAAATAAAAACCTATGCAAAAAAAGAAATTCATTCACTAATAGTTTGATGCTACCTATGTGTGTTTATTTTTATAACCAATAAAAATTGAACATATATATATATAAAGGTAATGAGTTTACAATTATGTATTCTGTGGCTTACAAATAAACCCATAGGTTGGTCTTGACATCTGATCAACACTGTTCTAGTTTATTTAAGTTCCAGCTATGATATGTAGCATGTTTTTATTATATACCCCAGTATGCTCTATAAATTATTAAAAACATGGAAAATAAAAATAAAAAAATAAAACTTGTCTAAGGGAAAAAACTCCACACTTACAACTTATATCTCTCAATAATGTTGAAGCTATTTCCTTTTTTTAATTTCAAGCATAATATTTTACTACAAATTATTAATTGACTAAATGGCTAATTTTTTAATTGATTCATGCTGTGTTTTGCACAATAAAAAATTGTTTTAAGTTTCATCTTGATCCCAGAATGGGTGTGAAAGAAGTAATATGTAGGTACTATTATCTAACGGGACAAAACCTTACATATTTTGTTATATCTGTGAATACTAAAGCATTTATTTCCCTTGTCTGTATTAAACAAAATAATTAATTACCAGTACTTAATTGACTAATTGGTTTATTTGTTTTATTGATTCATGTGTTGCCTTCACTAATGGTAATAATTGAGCAAAGTTTCAACTTCATCAGAAAATAGGTGTGAGATGAATAATGTGTTTCAACATTTTACAGATACGCAATACAGCATGTATTTGCTGTTAACTAACTTTTAAATTGAGAAAACTTAGCATAAATTGCTTATAGATCATGTAGGTTTTAATTTGTATAGATAACTTTAAAGGGAAACTCCCATGGTTTTGACAATTTTTGATATAATATGTGTTTTGATTTACAGATAATGAATATATTATTCTTTTCTTTTTATTTGCAAGAATAACTTAGTAATTGATGTTTTTCTGACGTAATTTTTCTGCGCATCCAAAACGGTCAGACTTTCACAGGGTTTCTATGTGACGTCACGCATAGATACACAATCTTTTACTAATTACTACTCCCAGTACCTGCTGAATAACGGAAAACATAACAGTAAAGTTTACATTCTCGTAAAAGAAATATATCTTCATCTATGCAGTTAGATCTAAATATTGTAAGCAAAGAAAAAAAAATGCGTGTTGAAAGTAGATTTACATGCTTGACTAACTACGGCAGTGTAAATTTTCTCGCCTGACCACTCAACACACAACAAACACTATCGCTTGGTTGTCCTGTCATGACCGACTACACGTAGTCTAGACTAGCCTTACACTGACCAGTTTGTTCGAATCAGTCAGACACACGATATATTTACTTCTTGGGATAGGGATAGATGAAAATGTTTTTTTTTCTCGAGTTGGTTATCCTAATGCTTTTGCATCTCTCTCTCTATATAAAAAACTATAGCATAGCTCTGGACTATGCCTAATTAAGAGCCTGCCAACTATTGTAAGAAAGAAGCGACACGATTGGTTAAATCTAGTTTCTCTTTCAGTTTTCAGTATTGTTGGGGGGGAGTGACGTATGCTTAACCTAAAAACGAGGTCTCGAACCCCGTTTTTTAGGAGGCGTGGCGAGTTTACTGTCTAATTTATTAAATATAAAATTTTCTAAGCATTTAAATAAAAAATGGTAAGATATTTGTTATTACAACTTTTTACGCAGAATTTAAATATATCAATAGCTCAAATTTGAAAAACTATGAGAGTTTCCCTTTAAAAAAATAATCCATGGTTAAATGGTTATTTTCTTAGAATATATTTTAAAAACATTTATTGTACAATATAACTGTGGTGGTATTTACTTCTTTTTGAGTAATATATATTCGAATCATAGGTAATTTATTATTGTGGTTATCAAATTTTTAGTATTTATTTTCATTATAATCTCCCTTTAATGCTTTGAGAATCACAATACCTCCATCATCTGTTGGATGTTCTGGGTCAAACTCTGCTTCCATTTCTGGGTCACTGTTGTGTTGTGGAGATCCGTTTTCTGAAAAAAAAAATTGTTGAATTAATATTAGTATTGATAATTAGTATAATAATCATGAAGATATTTTTACAAATGTAGTACCTATAGGCCTAAATATTCTTTTGTTAGGTCCATGAACAAGAAGCAATTTGTTGATAGTTGAGATGTACCAGTAGTAAAGTGGTTCTTTGGGCTGAATATGTATACCTTTTTGTAATTGTTTGTCTATTTTTGTAATCATTTTTATCGTAACTAGTAGTAGCTGATCAATTTGTTTACATTTAAACATAAATTTAATGAACACTCTTTTTATATTCTTGTTACCTTTTTAAATATAGTTCTATTTCAAATATTTCTATTTTAAAAAATTAGTTTCTTTGAAAAAAACATATATGTTATATAATTAATAAAAATTTTAGGAGACATTGTGACTGAGTGGTAAGACGCTTGGTACCAAATGGAGGGTCCTGAGTTTGAATCCTGGTGAAGACTGGGATTTTTAATTTCTGGATCTTTGGTGCCTCTGAGTCCACCCAGCTCTATTGGGTGCCTGACATTAGGTGGGGAAAAGTAAAGGAGATTGTTCATTGTGCTGGCCACATGACACCCTCATTAACCATAGGACGCTGAAACAGATGACCTTTACATCATCTGCCCTATAGATCGCAAGGTCTGAAAGGGTCTATAGGGCAAATGATGTAAAGGTCATTTGATTCTGTGGCCCACGGTTAATGAGGGTGTCATGTGGCCATCACAACGACCAACCAATTTTAGGTAGAGCCTGGGCTTTAATTGTGTATGCAATGAATCAATGAACCAAGCATTAATTACTACTCAGCTAGGAAAAAAATATAAACATTGCTTAATTACCACTGTCTGAGGTACATCTTTCTGAAGGTGCTGGGCTTAGCATACT
Source organism: Biomphalaria straminea (assembly GCA_021533235.1). Lineage (NCBI taxonomy): Eukaryota > Metazoa > Mollusca > Gastropoda > Planorbidae > Biomphalaria > Biomphalaria straminea. Next base: position 2,199 of record JADKLZ010004430.1, on the reverse strand, counting down.
CGCTGGAAAAAAAAACATAAATAAATTAACATAATACTTTCTTGTATACCTAGGCTACATAATAATTTGAATAAAATAAAAGTAAAATTGTTCTCTGGAAACCATGGTAACTAGCCATGTCATCAAAAAGCCAACCAAAATAAACTATGTTGTCTCCGCAAGGCTTCAGTGTATTTCTAGGAATGTTTTATTTTTTGGACTTAGAGTACAACTTACTGGGAACTCCCTGACTAAGGGAAATGCTATTTTCTTTGCTATCCATCGGCTGACTACTGCTAGAATCCATACTTTCTGAGCAACTCATTTTGCTGGCAATGCCATCTTTGTTTCTGGGTAGAATGGAGATATACGGTGACTTGCTTCCATGTGTTGGTGGTGAACTAATCACATCTGTAGGACAAGACAACTAATGCGTTAGTGTTTTGCAGGTGTTACCATTATGTCAAGCAGTATTTCTTGAACTTTTGCCGGTGAAGCCTCTTACCCCACCCCCTCCAAATGAAAAGGATTTCGTTCGTGCCTTATTTTAGTAGGAAAAAAAAAAGACTTGGTGGCTGAGTGGTAATAAAGCGCTTGGCTTCTGAACCGGAGGGTCCTGGGTTCGAATCCCGGTGAAGAGACTGGGATTTTTAATTTTAGGAACTTTAGGGCCCCTTTTGAGTACACCCAGCTCTAATGGCTACCTGACATTAGTTGGGGAAAAGTAAAGGCGGTTGGTCGTTGTGCAGGCCACATGACACCCTCGTTAACCGTAGGCCACAGAATCAGATGACATTTACATCATCTACCCTATAGACCCAATGGTCTGAAAGTCTTACAGATATTTTTTTTATCTTTCTGGAGATAGTATTGGGTAGGCAGTAGATCGTCCCTCTAACTAGACAGAGGGTCTAGGGAAGCATATTAAGTTTACCCAGAGAGATCCTGAGAGTAACCTTGGACCCAAGCAATTTTTCCGTTCGGAAGATTGTAAAGAAAAAAAAAGTTCTAGTCAAAAAGAATGAAACAGGTCCATATTAAAGTGTTGCCTTGCTATAGACCAAGTTGCAGCTCAAATAAGTCTAATAAAGAAGGAGGCAGCACTGGCCAATACTATTGTGTGAAAACATTCGAGCTACATATAGTCCACACAGCCATACTCGTATGAATGCCCGCCCTGGTCGTGCGGTATGCGTGCTAGACTGTCCGCTACCCCAGCCAGCAAAGCTACCTGTTCAGGTCCGGGCTGAGTTAGGGGCCCGCACGGGGAACCGGATAGTCGTGCGGGGCAGTTTTTAATTTCCTTCCCCAACCTGGGCCCATTCAAAACCCCCCTTAGATGAATGGGGCCCTTAAGTAGCAGGGGATGGAGAGATTCGCCCCATTGCTTCACTGCTGGGAGTCGGCAGGAGGTGTGAATTTTTGCGTAATACGGTTAAGGTCCCACCGCCTACCCCCTTCTCGTCCTACTGGCAACGAGTGCCCTCCCCGCCTCGCTCTTATCTCGGACGAGACCGTCGGCCAGGAAACTCGTTGCGTAATGAAATTTAAGGGGAGACAAAAAAGAGTTCGTTCTACTTGGTTCAGATAGTCTCCCATTGCATTACAAACCATACTCAATAAATGTTTTGTTATTTTTTTTTAAATAAACTTTTATTGCTTCGTTTTTTTTTTACATTTAGATATTATGTTTTATTGTATATAAAGCTATGAAATAAAAACAAATGTTTTATTGTTATACAATATATATAATGACGATTCTTTTGATTTAATATTATACTTATATATTTAATAAAAACTATTATTTTTTTTATTTATCATATTAAAACACATGTAAGCTATGCATACAACAACTGTACCCGGTAAGGACTCCAACTGGGCCTGCTTATACTAACCACATAGGTCCCGATTGGGGGATGATCTCGGTCCTTAGACATGAGCCAGGGCTCAGTCAGTGGGCCAAGAAAATGCCTTGTGAAACCCGTGTGGGACCAATAAGGGGAAGGGCTTGTGGGCCCCAACAGGGCCATAGATACATGGCCCTTTGGGGGAATTAATGAAAGACCAAATGGGGCCCTTCAGGGTCGAGTCTGGACGAAATCAGAAGACCCAGATGAAGCCCTGATGGAAACCTCGTGGGGCCAGTATGGGGAAACCATAGAGGGGCCAGAAGGGGCTAAACACATGGGCCCCATTTGGGGGATGAACGTTGGCCCAAAC
>JADKLZ010004429.1:0-16659 GCA_021533235.1 Biomphalaria straminea | reverse complement strand
TCGATGGTGTTTTCAGAACCTTGGGGTGTGACAAGTTAGATATGCATAAATATGAACATTAAAAATAGTAAATGTCTTCCTTTGGCATGTAGAAACCAAGATTCAGATAAAACACATTTCTTATTTCTTTGCCTGTCAGTTGACTTAGGAGTCATTATCATAGTGACCAAGCCCCATAACTTTTCGATTTACTGGTGCTGTTTGAATTGAAAGATGTCCTTAAATTTTTTTTTTACAAAATCTTAAAATCTTACTGGTATTTGAGCTCCACCATCCCTTTTGTTTTTAAAGATTAAAGTGGCTTTATAAAATTTTAGCTGCAGTTTCTGGTGTTGGTGGTAGCTGAAGAATTTTTTTTAATTGGTTATCTAACATAGCACATTGAGACTAGGATGCACCCTATTAAATTCAGGACTTTGAGATAAACATTCAAACAATGGCACTAATTAGAACTTACATTTTTTTTTTTTTATTTCTTTTTTTGTCTCCTTGTACACCAGAGTGTTTCTTACCATCAGATCTTGCTTTCAAGTTTTAATATCTTTGTATATCTTGTTAGCATTGATTTGATTTCTAAAGTAGTGTAATCATAGTTTAGTCCGGTAGGCATCTAAATAAGAGACATTATTATTTATGCATCTCTTTGTTCTTACTCTCTTACTTTAGTCACCAAACAAAGAGACCCAGAATCAATGCAACAGTCTTTGTTATTCCAGGTAAAATACTTTCAATATTGTTTTGTATACTGATTTTTATAATCTTTTGCTGGCATGTTTAGCATTTCAAATACTTTTGCTATCATTTTAAGACATAGATCCAATATTTTCATTTTTCCTAAAGATGAAAAAATCACAATCTAGTACCAGTTCATCAATCTCAAATTCAGTTAAGAAATACAACAGCTAATTAAGGTCTTCTAAAAGAATATCAAGTCAAAATATATTTAAAAAAAAAATAATAAATCTGAAACAATGGAATGGAGTTTATCAACCAGGCTGAAAGGTTTAGAAAAGAAATTGACTTAATGAAAGATTTGTTAATGCAAGTTCACTGCTGTGAATGCAATATGAGTTTGTATGTAATGTGATGGGAAAATAGCTGGCCTGCTTGGGCCTTTTACAAGTTTATTTGTAATATCAAATTTCCTTTCTTAATATTGCTTTTGCCTTCATTTTTCTGTTTATGCTTTGACTTTTTTATATTTATAGTCAATCATGGGTAATACAATTATACATCATAGTCAACATTGCTAATGTAATGGGTTATTTGAATGAACATTTTATGCTTATTTAAAGTTCATGTTGATTTTGCAATGATTTTAAAATAAATTTGTGTCTACATTTAGATTGATTATCCTGAAATAGTTGAGTCCATCCAACCTCGCTACAGGTTCATGGCTGCCTATGAACAACGCATTGAGCCACCAGATAGAAAATGGCAATATCTTTTGTTTGCAGCAGAACCATATGAGACGATTGCTTTCAAGGTAAACTGTTTAAATCTTTCAATCTCCTGTTAGTAGGGTTAATTAAAAAATCAGTGCAATAAATATAAGACATTCCTTAGCACTGGTAGTCTTGGGAAGACTCTTACAAGTATCCCAGCCCCATGCTTAACCAAATCACATCTTTGACTGCTATACATTCACCATATCACTACGCCATTTTCATTAAAATAGTAAAAAGATAAAAAAACATTTCAGGCCTTGCAATCTATGGGGCAGAACATGTAAAGGTCATCTGTTTCTATGGCTGACAATTGACTATGGTGTTCTGTGACCAGCATAATGGCCAACCACTTTACTTTCCCCAACTAATGTCAGGTACCTGTTAGAGTTGGGTGGACTTGGCGGCACCTTTAACTCCAAAAATTAAAAATTCCAGTCATTAACTGCCTATATATAGATGTTGCTCTTAAGGGTTGTGATGGTCATTGCCTAGGGGGTTGGATTGCTTATGAGCAACTCCAGCTCTAGTTCAAGCTTTTGACAACAGGAACATCTAGCCGTGGAGACGTATCACAAGGAGACTCAACTCATTCAGATAGTTAATAAAAAGTTTACTGAACTGTTTAACTTATCTACTATAGACCTCATATGGCTCACAAATCAATGCAAGCCGAAATAGTTAATTACACCATCCAACACAGACTATCTCCTATAAGATTTAAATGGTCCAACAAGGACTTTCTTCTATAAGGTTTACATAGCTCTATAAGAAAAACTTTCCTACTCTAACAACTCTTGACTATTTCCAACTCCAATCTCAGACTCTCTCAGAGCCCAGTCACCAAAACCTTACCCATCTCATATATGATATACATGAAAACTTTTCTTGTTTCTTACCAAATTTATTGTTAATAATGAAAGCCTAAAATAAACATAAATCTGCTTGCTACATTGCTACAATTAGTCAACATGTCATTTACCAGGTGCCAAGTCGAGAGGTAGACAAAGATCCTCGTAAACTTTGGACCCACTGGAACAAGGAAACAAAACAGGTGAAGAACATTATTTTTTTTGTTAATGTTAATATTAAAACTTGGGGTCTTGTTTATTTAATAAGGAAGTTAATATCAGGTGGCCGAGCCTTGCTCGGTGAAATAATTTCATAACCCTTAAAATGCGTGTGGTAGTTTAGCCTCTTAACACCAGAATTGTAATTCCATTTGGTATGCACTCATTGTGAAACAGCTCAGCACTTTAAGGGTTAAGGAAGGTTATATACCCGAAGTCATTTTGGGAATATTTTTTTGTAATTACGAAAATTAACGATTGGATAAAGACCACTAATCTGAAGAGTTGCTTTAGTGTTATTTTAGTTCTAAATGTAATTGTACATGGCGATTAAATATGAAATCTCTTACGTGTTGACAAATCACAGCTCACGTTCGTTTTATAGTTTTACAATCCATTTTTTTTTTTTGCATAAAACTATTGTAGGCCTACTATTATTGGCTTGGAAGAAAGACTTTGCTCTGTAACTTCTCAGATAGTTACGTTCAGACATTTAATTATGAAATTATTGTATTCATTATGGCTTTAGTACGAAAATCAAGTGACTCAGATCTCTACGTTATAGGGTAAAACAGGCACTTTTAAAAATAGACAAAATTGTAATGCAAAGACGAATTTATTTTCTAACACAAAATCTTAATTTTTAATTATTATCCGTATTCCTACCCTGACTGGACCGCGTGAAATCCACTTCACATAGGGCCCCGCCAACGTTAGGGTCGACCCTGGATATCATGTTCAGTGTGTGCAAATAAGGCGTAGAGTATAACAAAGTAAAAGTTACTCACTGGTTTATAAAATTTAAGTGTAAACAATGGACCTCATTCACGAATCGCCTCTTAAAAATATTTATAAAACAATGAAAAAAAAAAGTATCATGTGATAGCCTTTATGGTTAACATAATTTGTATATAGAGAATCACATGGCTAAATGTTGTTGGTTAACGATTGGTGAATGAGGCCCATTTATGAAACCTTTAAAACACAATAACTGATCTTACATCAAATTTAATTTAATTATTTTTCTTCCATAGTTTCATAATAGATCAATCCACAATAAGATTGTGCGCAAATGTTTAATTAGGTCGATTGATTAGTTCTTGTTGCGAAGTGTAGTGCTGTGAGCCTAGTGTCAAGTTTTTTTTTGACGTCATGGGAAAAAAATTTCATTCATATCTCTTAAACGCGTTATTGTTCTACGGTAAGCCTAGTGACGTAAGCAGAGTTTTTCCCGTTTACGTCATGGAAAACTTTCATTCATAAATTTATTCAAACCAAAATTAATTTTACAATGAGACATTTTATGTATCGAAATAACGGTCGAACTCGAGTTTTCCCGATGTGGCCAATGAGCTGAAATTTTTTTTCTCTATTATATGCAGATACGTTGAAATTTTAAAGAAAATCGTTAGGGCCGTTTTCGAAATAGAATATATTTATATATATATATATATACAAGAATTGCTCGCTTAAGAGTATAGGATTTAAGTAAATCATGATAGTCTGCCCTTGCCTTCATTTTGATTTTCAAGGTCCACTTTCATTTTTCTGCTCTGTGATACCCAAAATATGGCCTGCGGGGCACATCTGGCCCGCGCTACAGGTCTATCCAACACATCAGAACTAAAATACATGAAAAAAAAAATATCAGAACCATGTCCTGGCCATTTTTAGTTGACTTGTTTTGTTAGCAACGTGAGTGGTAGCTTGCTGTTCAACATTTGAGTGTTGAAATGACAGAAATGAGACTGCTAACAAAAGCTTGGCTTTGAGTGAACACAATTAAAAGAAAAGTGGACAGGTTTTTACTTTCGTACAAAATATATAAAGTATGTCTGTTTTTCTTGCAATATTTGCATTGAAGTCATTCAGACTTTGGTTTCCGTAAAACAACCTGAAACATCCAACTAGTTGCTATAACCCCTGCAACTGTTTCTAATCAAAATGTCCTCTGCTCTATTGCATTTCTATTTCCGCAATGATGTGGCCCTCAGGTGAATTTATCTGGCCCGGGGGCTTGTTCAGTGTTGTAAGACTTAATGAATATTTCCATTAACCAAAACATGCATGGAGGTAGAGTTATTAAAAGTGATATAACTTTTAAAAAATTGTATTGTATTATAAATATGTTTATTTCAAGGAAAATGAATATATTTGCAAAGAAAAAGTTCAATAGATCACATTAAAATAATGAAGAAAATATTTTTTTTTTATCCTAGGAAAAAAAAACGGAAAAACTATAATCTACATTTGTACTTTTATTTACATAATTTTAAATCATTGATAGCTGGTCTTTGTTGCAAGCCTGGATGTATTTACATCTTTATGGAATCTTGTTTAAGACAAAACCCAATTGAATTTGTTTTTTGTTGTTTGTTTTTATTAACCTTTCTTATTGTCCGGGTTTACTCAAATAGTCTCTCCACCTGGATAATGACAAAATTGATGCACAACAAATTTGGTTCTTGAAAAAGTGTTAATACCAGGTGGTACAGGGTATTTAGTCTCACCTACACACACAAATCATGTTTTCAGATGCCTGTGAGCTGCTTTACGAAATTCACTGTTTGTGAAACTTAAACGGAAACAAATTTTATTAACTTAACATTCCATTTATTTTTTTTTTCAGTTCTTTCTTCAGTTTGCATTCAAGGTTGATCCCAAGGGTCCAAGACCATCAAGCCCCAAACCTTTGCAGCCTCCTTCTGTTGTTCCACAAATTACTGGAGGACCTCCACCACCACCACGATTACCTCCACCCCCCATGCCACCACCAGGAGGAATGATGCCTTTTGGCAGCCGATTTCCACCTCCGCCAGGACCCCCTGTTGGTATGCCACCGCCCCCGGGTATGCAGGCCCCGCCAATGCCGCCACCGGGCATTGCTCCGCCACCAGGCATGGGTCCGCCTCCAGGCATGGCCCCACCTCCAGGCATGGCTCCACCACCTGGAATGGCGCCACCTCCAGGCATGGCTCCACCTCATGGTATGGGTCCACCTCCAGGAATGGGTCCACCTTCAGGTATGGCACCACCAGGAATGGCTCCTCCTGGTATGGCTCCACCCCCACCCCTCCGGCCTCCTGCTCCTCCTCCAGGCATGGGAATGGCTCCGCCTCCTCCTCCTATACCTCCTCCTCCTCCCATTTCTGGTGCTATCGCCCCTGTTGCACCACCCCCTCCACCTCCCCCACCCTCTTAGTTATTTCCACTTTTTATTTTTGTCATTTTAAAGAGTCTTTGTTCATTGGGCTGAATAGAATTTGTTACATAAGTCATCTCACATCCGACCAGCTAAGTTATTCATGAATTTATTTTATTTTGGTCATCTTTGTTGTTAGATTCATAAAATGATAGTTATTGTTATGTCATTAAAATGCTGGTTTATTTGAAGTGTTGTTTTCTTGTTTTTATATATATATGAATATATATGAATATATTTATGTATATATTTATAATAATTGAATTAATTGGTTTTTGATTAGAAAGGTAATCCATGACCTTGCACCTTGAAACAGTTCTGAGCCTAAGTCTGTGAGTCTCATCCTTATAGAAATTAGTTATGGGTAAGGGGTTACCAGTATATGGTGAATATCAAATTATTTTTTCATCATCAGTTCATGAATTAAACCAAGTATTGTGTCTTTATGATTCCATTTCAGCCTCTACCTAAGAACGGCATGATATTAATTTTAATTATGTTTTTTTACATTGTAATTAATAAGTCTTAAAAAAAATGTTTTAAAGTTTAGAAATCTAAACAGTGCCCTTCAGCAAAAAAATTGTGACCATTTGGAAATGTCACAAAGTAAACTAAGTCGTCTGTCTCAGTATTCTGTTAAATATAGTGGGAAGAGATATAAATCTTGCAGTATTAAGAGACGACAGCGGTTATTTTCCAGTATACAAGTTTTGTTGTTTTGCTTGTTTCTTCCATCATGAAGACGCTAAATAGTGCATTTTGTGTGTGTGTGCTTTTTAGTGCGGGATGTCAGTCTTTTTTTTTTTCTTCTATGTAAACACTTGAAGTGGACAAAGTTTAGAGAAACAATTAATTTAATGTTCTAATTCTGGCTACATTCATTTAGTGTTGAGCTGGAGCAAAGTGTAATAACTTCATCACCACTTTCAGTGCTGCTTTGACATTTACAAATACAAATCTTCATTCACAGTTGAATAACAATTTATTTGGAAACAACAAACTTCAAATTATTATGTACATAATGATTAAAAACCATACAGAATTTTTAAAATATATCTGTTTTATATATTTACACAAAGGAATGGCACATTATAAAAATATACATCGATGCAAAAAGAAGTTTTGTAAAAAAAAAGATTGTAACTAAATTCAAGGTTGCGGTACTACTAAAACACTTTAAAGCATCTAGGCCTTACATAGAAAACAACAATCACTATTCATGAAACTATCTCAAAGATCAGTCTATCTATGCACAAGACAAAAAAAATACATAGAAATAATTTTGGATGAAAATCTCTTTCAACATATCAGCAGCCATTAAAATACAAAATTTGACCTTTGGTTTAAGGCTGGTTGAAGCAAGGGCATTGCACACAAAAATTGGGTGAATTTTGAACAGTGACTAAACATCTTTTTGTAGACTGCTCAATAATGATAGCAAAAGGACAAATAAGAATCTGTTTTAAATGGAATCTGTTTTAAAGACTCCCTGTCATTCAACTACAATTAAATGTTGACAAAACATTTTATTCCAAGTAAAATGAAACAAAATGGTTATCTAAAATTTGTATTGTACATATTTTATTTATACAAACTTGACATTGCTATTGTGCTCATCCATGTACACTGCAGTACAAGACAATGTAGTTAGATAAATAGAATTATGTTTCTACATCCATACTACAGTACAAGACAGTGTAGATGGTATAGTTCCATGGTTAGATAGAGTTTTGTTTCTATATTCCATTGTAGGCACAAAGACAACTAAACAAAGTGAAATTTGAAAATGTGCACAATTAATGGAGGATGTTTAATAATTTCAATTTTTTTTTTTATTTTACATGTAAAAGATAATATAACAGAAAACTCCAAATAAATTACTATTTATCAAGTTCATTTTCAGAAAATAAGTCTCAATAAGTAAAAAAAAAAAATAGTTTTTTTTTGGCAGGAGTGGTTGATAATTATGTTTAATTATTACAAATATATTTCAAAACACCTGTATGTAAGTTACCATTGCTTTAAAAATTCTTATAATTCAATACAAAGATATTAATGCTAACACTTTGATGAAATGAATGGAGACTTTTAAAATGGTTTCTCTTATATTAGAATATTTCTTCAGTAATGGACATCTCTTACAAAAGTTTTGTGTAGCTTTATAAGAAGGAGATAGTTCACTTTAAAAAAAACAAAAGTTGCCCATTTATTTTTGTATATGACAAATGGCAATATTAGATTTTAAAAACTCAATGTGATATTGTTCTTAGAATAAAAAGGTTCAATTTCAATTTATTGAATAAGTTACTTAGGCAATGGGGGGAAAAAATCAATGGAATGTTTCAAACGCTGCCTCTCATTTCAAAGGCAAATATTAAAGTTACCAACTTTAAACATTCAAAGGCAACATTCAAATGTATTTGTGTTAATGATACAATGTAATGAAAGAAATGCTCAGATGATTTATGGTTACCTAAGATCATACACAAATAAAAGATACAGTTTCCATTACATAGATTTTGCCAACATTGGTCGATGATCATGGACAAAATTATCATTGTTTATAGTTCCAATTCCAAGGATTTTTTAAAAAAAAGTTTTATATTTTAAAATGAAATATATAAATGTGTCCGCACAATTTCACTAGTATAATAGTTAATCACAGCTGTTTGATGTGTTGTATATAAAATATGAAAATATGTATTTACAAACTTTTTGCAGAGTAGGCATACATTCTAATGGCACATTCAGGAGTTGATTAAAGGATCATGAGATCATCAACTGCTGTTCAAGATTTCTCTAGGGGAGATTCGATACAAGCACATTTACACACATAATGACTTCACTGAGTGATACACAATAGATAAGCAGATTGAAATTAAGTACAGTGATCCCACTTTGAAGAACCATGACGGACTCAAAAAAAGTTTTTTTTCACACACGCATGGATTGGCAATGGACAAGCTCATAAACACTTGCTGACAGAACAATATTCTTTGGTAAGAGAATGATACTGTCTTTCATTTTACATGGTACCAATAAATGATTAAAAAAAAAGAATCAGCCATGGTTTCCTCAACTTGCCAAGATGCATAGATTATCTCATTTTGTCAGTTCTGCACATCCTTCAAAAATGAAGATGACTATATTCTGACTCAACTTAAAAGAGTTCACAGCTCAGCAGCAAAAAGCTGGCTAGAATAAGACCCAACTACTTGCTGGAATTCAGGTGATGACTGTAAGTAGCCTACTGTTCAAACCTGAAACCATTCAGATCACAGACGCAAGCATATACCATATTACCAGCAGCCATGCAACTATGAATATTCTCTTTACTGCAATCATTTTCAAGTGTTTAGTGGCTCAATATAAATAATTTTTTTACGTTTAACTCCATTGTTTTAAGAGAAAGTGTTATTTTTTTACTCTAAAAATGAAAAACAATATTATTTTTTTCTTTTTAATTAAAATGTTTTAGTTTGTTAATTTTTTTTGTTGCTTTTGTCATACAATAATCTATGTTTGATTGATATTACAGGAACTTCAGAATTGTAGAAATTTGAAGTATTTGAAAGAATTTTACCATTTGATATTACACATCTAGTAATATCTTATGTTATTTCAGTAGTGTCCAATTCATAAATATTTAATTTACTATTATCATTATTATATTTGATAGTTAAAAAAAGTAAAGTTTTCCCTTTCAGACCTTGCAATCTTTGGGGCGGACAATTTTAAGGTCATCTGTTTCTTTGGCCAAAGGTTAAAGAGCAGCACAATGACCAACCACCTTTACTTTCCCCAACTAAAGTCAGGTACTAACTATTAGAGTTGGGTGGAGTCAGGGGCACCTTAAAAATCCCAAAATTCAAAATCTCAGTCTTCCAATCTTCACCAAGGTTTGAACCCAAAACTTAAGGTTCAGAAGCTAAGCACTTAACCACTCAGCCACCACGCAGACCCCCTTCCCATTCATATATCTTTGATTTACTAATGTCATAGAGTTGATATTAATTCACCTAAATGGCTGTTAAATTTTTGTGTGCAGTGCTATTGTTAAAAAATGTAGATTTAACTGACTTTTAAACTGTTGGGTGAAAGACTGATTTCATTGTAACAGTTTGAAAGTCAGAAAAAAATTCTTCCCTTTTTTTTCCTTGCTTTTAGTTGTTTCAAAAAAAAGAAAGGGCATCACAGTTTTTCTTTAACAAAGTCTCTGAGCAATTTATCGCTGGCTCATGTCTTTTCCACATCAACATAAGAGTTACGAATCATCCACAGGTTTTCTGCTGTAGCATTTTTCTGGCGATCGGTTTTATTGAAAGATCTTCAGGCTGTTCATCACATGTTTCATACTTCACAGAGAGATGAGCCTCCTGAGGCGTTGCTATTTCTCTAGGAAACTCAGGCTGGTACATATTTGACATGGGTTGATATGAAAGTGAGTGGCTGTCTTGGAAGGGATAGTAATGGTGGCTATGAGACGAGCCATACTGATGCTGTGGCAGGTGAAGCTGTACATAAGGGTAAGCCGTTTGCTGCCTGTAGTGAGCTTCTTTTGGACTATGCAGAGATGTACAAAAGTGCGATGCTGCATCTGGAGATAAACGTTTTGGGGACAGGGATGTTGAGCGCTGAACTATAGTGTGCTGAGGCAGTGGTAAGCGGTCATATAAGCCTGAAGGCTCATCCATGTTGGTTAAAGTCTGTAATGGCCTACTTGAAAATGTAGAAGGATAAGATAAGCTAACTGAGTGTTGTGATAAAATGATACCATTAGCCTGCAAATTGATGTCAGTACCATAAGGTGGTGTGGAAATCTCACTCCTATTGTATTTGTTTAGATTTTTTTCCACCACATTGTCACATTCTATTTCTTCTGATATTTTCTGCACAACTAGTAATGAATTTTGAGGATAGTTTTCCACTTCCTGTCTGGCTGCCATTTTGTTTTCTAGATTTTCATAATCTGTGCTTTCATGAACATTTACAGGTGGCAAATTGCAGTTTATGTTGCTTGGGCTCTCAGAAGTCTTGTACTCTGAGGAGGTTTGAAAAGATCTTTGGCTACAGTTATCAGCATTTACTCCAATAGAGATTGGTGGAGATTTTGTTCCAGACAATGCTGAAGATGGTCTTAATGCTAAGGGAACAGGCTCTGAAGACTGTAGTTCACCATTCACTGGTATTCTGTTGCAATGAGGTCTGGCTCCACGCTGACCTTTTCGAATTTTTTTAGGATGCTGCAGAAATCTGGTAATCAATCAAAAAATAAATTGTTAAAAAACATTTATGTAGATACCTTTTTTTTAAATCACAAGGAAGATTGAAACTTATTTGTATACTACTATTAAGCAAGCTAAAAAAAAAAAACATAAAAAAAGCTTACTGGTATGTGAGTCTCTTTCCTGGTACTTTTTTAATGATGTCCATCTTATAGTAATATCTGTAAAATACAGTCAAAATTTGGGGAATAATAAAATACAAGCATATAAAAACAAGTTTAATAAACTGTAGACCTTCTATTTATGTGGAAAAGTTATATTCCTGGTGAAAAAAGTTTGTAGTTTTCACATAGATTGCTATGTAATCTTTTCTCTACCCACCGGCACATAATGAAATACTTTGGTTGGTAAGCATATAATTTGAACATAAAATTTCCATAATTCTCCTAAATTTAATATGGTAGTTTGAATTTAAATTACAATAACACTCCACCAACACAATTTTTTTTAAGAGATTACCTATATAGATGTAAAAAATATGGAAAGATAGTTAATTTTTTCACCAATAAGGTATTGTCGACTGTAGTCCTCCCTTCACTTTTATACTTTTCAGAGTCCTGGATCTTCTATTCCCACCATATCAAAAAGTTACTCTTTCCACCTACACTGTCTATGAACAATTCTTTAGTTGAATCGGTTTCACCACATACCAGACGTTAAAATCTTCCAGATGTCAAAGACGAACAGTATCAACAACACCAAAAAATTAGGTTGGGCAGGACGTACATGTAGTCCTTATGTCTGAAAATCATCTCTCCAAATGACTTTTTTAGTGTGTGTTAGGAGGGTCAACACTAGCAATTCAAAGACATCCTCAATTGCACCCTCAAGGAGTATAAGATTGACATCCAGGGTTGAGAAACACTATGTAGCTCTTGGTCGCTCCTCATGGAATGTCAGAGTTTCAGAGAAAGGGGATTAGCTATCAGAAAATTCAGGCTTGAGTTTTCTTAAAAGTGCATTTAGAACCTCATAACAACATAGAAATATTAGTTAAGACTGAATTCTGGCTTCTACAAAACATGGTCTAGTATTAGGCAAATTAATACTTTCATATGTTCAATAGTAGATTGTTATAAACCAAATATATTGTACACTATACTGATTGAGAATCCTCAACCGTTTTCTTAAGGTCTTACCTTAAAGCTCTGGACAGTTTCTCATAGGTCATATTTGTCCTATTTTTCTGTTTGCCCCAGAACTCTGCTAACTCATTAGGATTGTTGATTCTGAAGGTTAGGTCCTTCTCTGACTCCCACAAGACAAATTTGGAATATTTTTCCCCATCAAGAAGCAATTGGTAAATGAATTCCCATAACAAGCGACAAACTGTAGAAAATTTGCAATATTTGTATGAAGTTAACAGACAGAAATCAATTTACATGAACTAAAAGTAAATAAAAAATGTTAAACAAAAAATTTAATGGATTTGAAATAAAAAATAAAAACCTATGCAAAAAAAGAAATTCATTCACTAATAGTTTGATGCTACCTATGTGTGTTTATTTTTATAACCAATAAAAATTGAACATATATATATATAAAGGTAATGAGTTTACAATTATGTATTCTGTGGCTTACAAATAAACCCATAGGTTGGTCTTGACATCTGATCAACACTGTTCTAGTTTATTTAAGTTCCAGCTATGATATGTAGCATGTTTTTATTATATACCCCAGTATGCTCTATAAATTATTAAAAACATGCAAAATAAAAATAAAAAAATAAAACTTGTCTAAGGGAAAAAACTCCACACTTACAACTTATATCTCTCAATAATGTTGAAGCTATTTCCTTTTTTCAATTTCAAGCATAATATTTTGCTAAAAATTATTAATTGACTAAATGGCTAATTTTTTAATTGATTCATGCTGTGTTTTGCACCATAAAAAATTGTTTTAAGTTTCAACTTGATCCCAGAATGTGTGTGAAAGAAGTAATATGTAGGTACTGTTATCTAAAGGGACAAAACCTTACATGTTTTGCTTTATCTGTGAATACTGAAGCATTTATTTCCCTTACCAACAAAATAATTAATTACCAGTACTTAATTGACTAATTTGTTAATTTGTTTTATTGATTCATGTCTTGCCTTCACTAATGGTAATAATTGAGCAAAGTTTCAACTTCATCAGAAAATAAGTGTGAGATGAATATGTGTTTCAACATTTTACAGATATGCAATAGAGTACGTGTTTGCTGTTAACTAACTTTTAAATTAAGAAAACTTAACATAAATTGCTTATAGATCATGGCGGTTTTAATTTGTTAGCAATAGATAACTTTAAAAAAATAAACTAAAATGGTCATTTTGCATAGATATATTTTAAAAACATTTATTGTACAATATAACTGTGGAGGTATTTACTTCTTTTTGAGTAATATATATTCGAATCCTAGTTAATTTATTATTGTGGTTATCAAATTTTTAGTATTTATTTTCATTATAATCTCCCTTTAATGCTTTGAGAATCACAATACCTCCATCATCTGTTGGATGTTCTGGGTCAAACTCTGCTTCCATTTCTGGGTCACTGTTGTGTTGTGGAGATCCGTTTTCTGAAAAAAATATTGTTGAATTAATATTAATATTGATAATTAGTATAATAATCATGAAGATATTTTTACAAATGTAGTACCTATAGGCCTAAATATTCTTTTGTTAGGGTCATGAACAAAAAGCAATTTGTTGATAGTTGAGATGTACCAGTAGTAAAGTGTTTCTTTGGGGTGGATATATATATATCTTTTGTAATCATTTGTCTATTTTTGTAATCATTTTTATTGTAACTTGTAGTAGCTGATCAATTTGTTTACATTTAAACATAAATTTAATGAACACTCTTTTTATATTCTTGTTACCTTTTTAAAATGATAGTTCTATTTCAAATATTTCTATTTTAAAAAATTAGTTTCTTTGAAAAAAACGTATATGTTATATAATTAATAAAAATTTTTGGAGACATTTTGACTGAGTGGTAAGACGCTTGGTACCAAATGGAGGGTCCTGAGTTTGAATCCTGGTGAAGACTGGGATTTTTAATTTCTGGATCTTTGGCGCCTCTGAGTCCACCAAGCTCTATTGGGTGCCTGACATTAGGTGGGGAAAAGTAAAGGAGATTGTTCATTGTGATGGCCACATGACACCCTCATTAACCATAGGACGCTGAAACAGATGACCTTTACATCATCTGCCCTATAGATCGCAAGGTCTGAAAGGGTCTATAGGGCAAATGATGTAAAGGTCATTTGATTCTGTGGCCCACGGTTAATGAGGGTGTCATGTGGCCATCACAACGACCAACCAATTTTAGGTAGAGCCTGGGCTTTAATTGTGTATGCAATGAATCAATGAACCAAGCATTAATTACTACTCAGCTAGGAAAAAAATATAAACATTGCTTAATTACCACTGTCTGAGGTACATCTTTCTGAAGGTGCTGGGCTTAGCATACTCGCTGGAAAAAAAAACATAAATAAATTAACATAATACTTTCTTGTATACCTAGGCTACATAATAATTTGAATAAAATAAAAGTAAAATTGTTCTCTGGAAACCATGGTAACTAGCCATGTCATCAAAAAGCCATCCAAAATAAACTCTGTTGTCTCCGCAAGGCTTCAGTGTATTTCTAGGAATGTTTTAATTTTTGGACTTAGAGTACAACTTACTGGGAACTCCCTGACTAAGGGAAATGCTATTTTCTTTGCTATCCATCGGCTGACTACTGCTAGAATCCATACTTTCTGAGCAACTCATTTTGCTGGCCATGCCATCTTTGTTTCTGGGTAGAATGGAGATATACGGTGACTTGCTTCCATGTGTTGGCGGTGAACTAATCACATCTGTAGGACAAGACAACTAATGCGTTAGTGTTTTGCAGGTGTTACCATTATGTCAAGCAGTATTTCTTAAACTTTTGCCGGTGAAGCCTCTTACCCCACCCCCGTCAAATGAAAAGAATTTCGTTCGTGCTTTATTTTAGTAGGAAAAAAAAAAGACTTGGTGGCTGAGTGGTAATAAAGCGCTTGGCTTCTGAACCGGAGGGTCCTGGGTTCGAATCCTGGTGAAGAGACTGGAATTTTTAATTTCAGGAACCTTAGGGCCCCTTTTGAGTACACCCAGCTCTAATGGCTACCTGACATTAGTTGGGGAAAAGTAAAGGCGGTTGGTCGTTGTGCAGGCCACATGACACCCTCGTTAACCGTAGGCCACAGAATCAGATGACATTTACATCATCTACCCTATAGACCCAATGGTCTGAAAGTCTTACAGATATTTTTTTTATCTTTCTGGAGATAGTATTGGGTAGGCAGTAGATCGTCCCTCTAACTAGACAGAGGGTCTAGGGAAGCATATTAAGTTTACCCAGAGAGATCCTGAGAGTAACCTTGGACCCAAGCAATTTTTCCGTTCGGAAGATTGTAAAGAAAAAAAAAGTTCTAGTCAAAAAGAATGAAACAGGTCCATATTAAAGTGTTGCCTTGCTATAGACCAAGTTGCAGCTCAAATAAGTCTAATAAAGAAGGAGGCAGCACTGGCCAATACTATTGTGTGAAAACATTCGAGCTACATATAGTCCACACAGCCATACTCGTATGAATGCCCGCCCTGGTCGTGCGGTATGCGTGCTAGACTGTCCGCTACCCCAGCCAGCAAAGCTACCTGTTCAGGTCCGGGCTGAGTTAGGGGCCCGCACGGGGAACCGGATAGTCGTGCGGGGCAGTTTTTAATTTCCTTCCCCAACCTGGGCCCATTCAAAACCCCCCTTAGATGAATGGGGCCCTTAAGTAGCAGGGGATGGAGAGATTCGCCCCATTGCTTCACTGCTGGGAGTCGGCAGGAGGTGTGAATTTTTGCGTAATACGGTTAAGGTCCCACCGCCTACCCCCTTCTCGTCCTACTGGCAACGAGTGCCCTCCCCGCCTCGCTCTTATCTCGGACGAGACCGTCGGCCAGGAAACTCGTTGCGTAATGAAATTTAAGGGGAGACAAAAAAGAGTTCGTTCTACTTGGTTCAGATAGTCTCCCATTGCATTACAAACCATACTCAATAAATGTTTTGTTATTTTTTTTTAAATAAACTTTTATTGCTTCGTTTTTTTTTTTACATTTAGATATTATGTTTTATTGTATATAAAGCTATGAAATAAAAACAAATGTTTTATTGTTATACAATATATATAATGACGATTCTTTTGATTTAATATTATACTTATATATTTAATAAAAACTATTATTTTTTTTATTTATCATATTAAAACACATGTAAGCTATGCATACAACAACTGTACCCGGTAAGGACTCCAACTGGGCCTGCTTATACTAACCACATAGGTCCCGATTGGGGGATGATCTCGGTCCTTAGACATGAGCCAGGGCTCAGTCAGTGGGCCAAGAAAATGCCTTGTGAAACCCGTGTGGGACCAATAAGGGGAAGGGCTTGTGGGCCCCAACAGGGCCATAGATACATGGCCCTTTGGGGGAATTAATGAAAGACCAAATGGGGCCCTTCAGGGTCGAGTCTGGACGAAATCAGAAGACCCAGATGAAGCCCTGATGGAAACCTCGTGGGGCCAGTATGGGGAAACCATAGAGGGGCCAGAAGGGGCTAAACACATGGGCCCCATTTGGGGGATGAACGTTGGCCCAAAC
>JADKLZ010004422.1:0-11775 GCA_021533235.1 Biomphalaria straminea | reverse complement strand
TGTGTGCGAATTATCTTCACTGAATCTAGCGTAAATCTAGACTCTAGATCTAAGTCACTAAATTTCGAGGAGTTTGCGCGGCCGAGTGCGAATTATCTTCACCAGATTCTAGATCTAGTGATTTAGTGTAGGCCTAAATCTAGAAACTAGCATTTTTTAGAGTAATCTAGAGTCTAGACATTAGACTAGATTAGATGTATCGAGATCAATAAATTGACTAAAATTCAAGGCTAACTTAGATCTAAATCTAGATAAGCCTACTTGGTCTAGATTATTATAGATCTAGATGATTTACGGACTTTCCACGCGAACTCTTACAAGAAGATTTAGGTGAGGGAGGGCCCGGAGCGGTGTAACCTACAAATAAGGCTGGTTAGGCTCTAATTATAGACAATAGTCACTATATATACAGACTAGATCAAGGTGCAAGATGAAAGGCTTGCTTGAGCCAAGGCGCCCAAGGCCATCTTCAATCACGAGTTCGCACTTCACAAGTGGGTGAAAGGTGGTGTACACGCGTCACTGGTCAGCTAATTAACACAACCAGCGATCAGAATGCCTAGTTACGCTGTTGTTTTTTCCCCACATTTTTAGCAAGAAATAAGCAAAATTATGTTAAAAAAATATTGGGTAAAAATTTTAGGAGAGAGGACAAAATTTTAGGAAGATTCTGGCAATTTTTAGGAGAATTTTAGGATTTTCGGACTTTTCATTTTTTAGGAGATTTTAGGAGTTTTTAGGAGCGCTACGAACCCTGATAATAATCAGATTTATAACAAATCAATTTTGTGTTTCATTGAGAAATAAGAAAGAAAATAATAAATAATTCAACTACAAATGGATGAAACAATAAACTGAAGACAAAGGGATCTTCACTAGAACTCACAATATTTATGAAAAATAGGTTCTGAAAGTCAAGAGGAAAGTGGCCTTCAATCAAATGCCTACTAACCTTTATTCTGTCCATTCTTTCACACACTTTCCCATTGGGCATTGGAGCTCTACACTTCCATTTCACTGGTTCAAATTTCCCAGCAAAACTGAAGACACGATTTTTGAGAGCAGACAACTCATGCTGTGACAAAAGAAAAAGTGTAATGTAAATTACAGGTAGTGTTTCAGAAATTATTATTGTACTAAAATCTAAATGTTTTAATCAAAAATAGTATCTAAATGCCAAATTGTATACAACAAATAATATAATATTTGTGTTAATCAAAGCTACTTTTAAAGGAACCATGGATTATCAAAGTA
Organism: Biomphalaria straminea; assembly: GCA_021533235.1. Classification (NCBI taxonomy): domain Eukaryota; kingdom Metazoa; phylum Mollusca; class Gastropoda; family Planorbidae; genus Biomphalaria; species Biomphalaria straminea. Next base: position 10,521 of record JADKLZ010004422.1, on the reverse strand, counting down.
TGCGATTTCGATAAATAATTCTTAGCAGCCATTCATTCCGGATTTTCAATGTGCTGTTCTAATGATAGTTGCAACAGTCTTACTACAATAGTGGTCTATTTTAAAATAAAAATAGGTTATTTCTAAATGGTGAGCAAACATATTTTTGTCTCGCATCTGGTTGAAAGTAATAAACTGATATGCTAAAATTTTATTGGGAGATCACACATTTATATCCTTAATACATTTTATTAACTATTATTTACGTGTGATGGCTTTTCTGTTTCAGTTTCTTTTGGAGTCCAGAATCTATGCAATGAATCATATCTAGAAAAAAAAAAAAGGACAAACTATTTATAATACTAATTTTCATAAATGACAACAAAAAAAACGTAGAAAAAAACTATAAATTATTAATAATGTATGAATAATTTTGTATTGTGAACTATTTAAAACCTGTCAGTCATGAAGCATGAGATCAAGCTAAACAATTAAAATTGTTGGTAGAAATGACTAATAACAACACTTGGCATAAAATAACAAGAGAAATAAGTTATGGTTCCTTACTTAATGACTGATGGAACTTCTATCTGATCAGGATTTTCCCAACAAGCTAAATCGGCACCAAATTCAACAAATGGAATATTGGATGCTGTTTCCTGGCTGTCCTGTCTGGACGTCTTGGGTGAAGTTGACATTAAGCTGGTAATGACATAAACAAAAAAATAATGCATGCGAGAATTAGTCAACATCATGTAATTATAAACTTAATAGGAAATGTTGTCTGTTTTAATGTTGAACTTAATAGGAAATGTTGTCTGTTTTAATGTTGGAAACTGTTCAGCATAAATGCAATTGACATGATAAGTCTAATTTATCTTACGCATTAATGATAAATTGTAATGTTCTCAGCTATTTTTAGGCAACATAAAATAAATTTGTATTGCACAAATACTTTTTTAAATGAAGAATAGATAAAAATAAACAGCCTATTTGTCTTAACATTCTTACAAAAACACTCACAATCTTGGTTCTTTTTTTTTATTTCTAAGAAATAAAAGTAAGAGTTTTAAAATCTTTGACTCCTTAATGAGGCATCCAGTATTTTTTTGACTCAACTTTTATGTACAGATCAAGGCTGTTGCTTTGAAACTTATTTTTCCATTTTTAATTTCTTAAAACATTATCTTGAATATTTTTCCTTTTCTAAACATACAGAACTTCTTTTTTTTTAAAGTCATTTTACCAAGAAACATATTCTTAAAGAAAAAGCTCTATTTTCTTTTAATTGATGTTCCAGATAGTAGCTTTATGGGATAATGTGTTTTTGAATGTGTTAAATATATAGTTTTGTGAAAATATGAATAAGTTCCAAAATTTTGTTTTAAATTAATTCGAATCATAGTATAGTTGTCTGTGTTCATTTTTTTTTAATGTTAGACATATGGATCCAGCTCAAAAATCCAATTGTATGTGTTTGAAATGAGTTATATATACAAAGTTTTAGGACAATAGGATAAATATGATTACACATTTTTTTTAATATGGATCTTAACATTTTTTGTAGACCTGGTCTAGAGACTTTCCACAGTCGGTTATTAATATTAAAATAATTTTTTGTTTCATAAGTGTTAGTTTGTGTTGGGTAACAAGGGCATGCATTTTTCTTAAATTCAATACCAAATGTACAATTTTCTAGAAAACATAAAAAAAAAATTATTAAAGTTAAACTGAAGCATTTTTTTTATACTCTGAAAGGGCAAAAAAAGTAATTGTGTCCAAATGTTAAATAATTCCAGAGTTAATGTTAGGAGTTCTTTAAAAATATAATCAACATGGATACACAGAAGAAGTTACCTTTCTGACTTAACTTTTGCTAATGCATTTGCCATGGTTGTTGGATCAGCAGCTATCTGTGAAGTCAATCTTTCTTTAAGGTTCCAGCCAGTTGATGTTGTACTGGATAGTTCATGTGATATAGTAACAAGCTGAGGTTTTCCTTGAGTTGTAACACTGTCGGTTAAACCTGTGTAGTTAAACCATCAATAAATTGCATGAATTTTCAATATATAAAAAGGTTCACAAGGACTGTAAATGCCAAGAAATGCCCCCAGGACTTGCATCTCTAAATGCCTCTGACAGTCAAAGCAAGCTCCTAGTCTTCACAAATGATTTTCTCTGAAATCCATCAGAAAATGTTCCTACAAACTGACAGAGAAAGGGATAAAAGTGAAGCACTGGTGCCTCAAAACCAGTCTTGCTTCATATTGATGGACACTTCAGACTCAATAACGCTACCCATCTATAGCTCCTCCTTTGTGTTCAAAGATGAGCACATTTCTCATATCCTATGGACACGAAGATGGCAGTAGAGTCCAATCCTCGCTTTGAAAAGCCGGCCGCGTATGTGGCATGGGTGGGTTTAGTCAGTTTCAGATAGGCCTGCTTTTTCTCTCTGCTTTCTGTTTGTTCGGCGCTCTATCGCACTGGCCACTCTTCTTGCTTCGAATCTTGAGACTCTGAGACTCACAGCTTCTCGCCATGCGGAGCGATCTAGAGCTAGTGCTTCCCAGCCATGAATGTCGATACCGCATTCCTTGAGGGAGCTCTTGAGGGTGTCTTTGTAGCTCTTGTATTGGCCACCTTGGGAGCGCTTTCCTGTACGTCATCTAGGAGAAGGAAAACTCTTTGTGGCCATATTCCCTCATGTGGGTACTGGGGTCTTGGAAATGACCAATGATAAAATAACATCCACTCCCTTTTCCACTTGCATTTCCCTAAAGCAAATAAACATGTATTTCCCTAACCCAGGTCCCTTTAGACAGAGGTCAGGATTGCACTATCCCAGAAAGAGATCTGTGTCTTACTACTGTCTTACTATAAGAAGAAAACCCATCATGTAGATTTTTTGAACTGGTGAATGTGATAGCGTGAAGGGGCCTGGGTGTAGGTTATGATTCCACAGGGCATACCAAGGGCACAGTCCACTTAATCTTTCTTACTACAGGCAAATTTCCTTTTGAGATCTCTGTGGATGGTGAAGAATGGACCATTGGCCAACCCACCTTGTGCCAAGGATATTCCAGTGATAGCTAGACTCAGATGTTCTATTACTTCAGCATTTGAGCAACTTTGAAGACCAAAAACTTCCATAAAATGCATGGATTATATAAAAAAGTCTGAGGAAACCCCCAGCCTAAACTAAAAGTCAGGAAAACAAAAGAAGAAGAAAATAATAAATTAAAAAAAAATAACAATAATAAATAAAAACCATTTATATAAAAAGCAATTTCTCCCTTTTTACATGAAAAAATTTAACCAATGAAAAAATATATTAAGGATTACTGATCAGGATGATACATGACTAATTTTATTTTTCAAAGATAAATATATGCATACGAGTCAGTTTGAGGTTGTCCTTTTTGTGAGTAATAGTTTTGAAGTTGGTAGAGAGAATTAACACTAAAATAATACTGACGACTGGATTTGCAGTTAAGCATTTCTGAGTTTGTTTTGACTTTAAAAAAATTTTGTTCTTTATCATACCAATATCAACATGATGCTGACAAAATAAGTATGTGTTAAAGACTGAGATACATACCATATTCTGCTCTTAAGTGAGGAGGGATGTGTGGCTCGAAACCTTCTTTTTCAGGAACCTCTTCAAAATCATCATCTATCAAAGGATATTAATTAAACAAAATACAATAAGTACATAGGAATTATTACATTCACAATCTCATAAGTAAATGCATTGTTAATCTAAAATCATCATGAATACATCTCTAATGATTATCATTTTGAATGAAAATTTGCATTTTTATGGATTGAAAAAGATTGTCTTGTTAAAATAAAATATTATAAATTGTTTAACTGTTGTCAGTATAAAACATACAAATGTTATTTCATGATTGATTGTCTTAAATTTTAAGTTAAAATGATAAATGTTTACATTCACTATTCTTTGAAGTTAATAAAAGCAATTCTGTAAGAAAAGAATATAACCTGTAACAATGTCTGCAACATTGTGTTTAATAATTACTTTTCATTTCTAATTGATTTAATAGTACATCCATTGAATGGAAGATGGTGCAAAGCATTTAGATGCGAAATGAAGAGTTTTGAATTGAATTCTAGTGAAAACAAAACTTTATTACAAATTTTAGGATTGTAGCTCTACTGTTTATTTAACATCAGCAGGGAAGAATAATAGGGAATACATTGATTGAAGAGCTAGTCAGAAAACACTGCCAGGTAATTGCTATGAAAAAACATAAACGTAATATCACCTGTATTATTGGGCATCTCAGCCACAGAGATACTAACATTAATTTCATTTTGTTTAAGTGAATTGTAACATTTTATGCCATAAAACTTTTTTCTAGTTTTATTACAAAGATTTTTTTTTGTTTTTATTTTTGTTTAATGGGGTTAACAAATTAAGCATGTGCAATTTAATATTTCCCCATGATTTAGTAATAAATTTAAACTTTTAAATGTTTTCTTTTTGTGCATGATATTTTAAAAAAAATAAATTAATAATATTTACTAATAGTAAGTACAGTAAATATTTTAACCTGAGTCATCAGGCTTGTTTTGATTTGTTTCCATGGAGACAAGCTTAAGGTCCACACATTTTGACTTGATGGTTTCCAAATGAATTTTAAGATCTATGGCTGACTTAATATCATTTTCTTGACCTCCGTTTTTACTAAGTATCTGAAAGAAAAACATATTAAAGAAAATTGTCAAAACTTAGCAATATGTGTGTGGATGTGGGGTTTAGTGTTGACTAGTTGGTAGTTCAATGCATGCTTAATACTGCTGAAACTGAAACACATTTAGAGATGAATCAAAGACAAAACAGTTTGATCTTTATCTTTGACTTTTGTTTCTTTGATAGAGAAGAGTACTAGGAAGCAGCTATGCTTGGCTTAGACAGCTGAAGAAGAACTCTTGCAAAGATTATGTTGTGAACTTTTAAGACCCCCAAAAAATTATTGTCAAACTACAGACAATGAAAAGAATGCATTGGTCCACACTAGAAAAGGGCTTCTTCTACAAGAATGGACAAAATATTTACAGTAGTACATAATATTTTGCAGTGGTACAAAAATATTTTACATTGGTACAAAATATTTTATAGTGGTACAAAATATTTTACAGTGGGACCAAATATTTTACAGTGGGGCCAAATATTTTACAGTGGGACCAAATATTTTACAGTGGTACAAAATATTTTACAGTGGGACCAAATATTTTACAGTGGGACCAAATATTTTACAGTGGGACCAAATATTTTATAGTGGTACAAAATATTTTACAGTGGTACAAAATATTTTACAGTGGGACCAAATATTTTACAGTGGGACCAAATATTTTACAGTGAGACAAATATTTTACAGTGAGACCAAATATTTTATAGTGGTACAAAATATTTTACAGTGGGACCAAATATTTTACAGTGGGACCAAATATTTTCTCTACAGCTAAAACATTTCTATTTTCTTCCTTTACGTATTACAATTATTAATTTATTGCTTAGATTTTTTGTTATATTATTGCTATACCTAAATAACAGATTACTCTAAAATTATGAATTTAAGTTTTTCTCAATATAGAGGTCATATTATTAGAAATAGGAAAGAAGTTAAGAAATATAATTATGCGTCTTAATTAATTAAGTCAGCATTGACAGACCCATAAAGGAATTATTGTATTAAAGCATTGTAAGATCAAATTCAAAGACAAACAAAACAACTTTGTTAAGGTTTAAGATTGTTGCAGTTGCTTTTTGAAAGCAATCCTTCAGGGCTATCTAAAAATAAAAAAATAAATAAATAATAAAAAAAAATAATGGGTGAATGACATCGCATTGTGATTTTTGTTTTTTTGCAGACTGACTAAGAACAGCAGAGCACCAAGACAGATCAAATGAAGTTATAGAAAGATCAACATTATCTGATATTGTCCCAAAAAGTTATAATTTCGAAGTAGAAAACAGTAACTTCAAACAATATTTTAATAATAAAAAACCTTCATTTATAGCAGGCATGTCAAACTCATTAAGATGTATGGGCCGCATAAACAACTTACTATGACCTGAGGGGCCGCAGCAAAAAAAATCAGTTTTAAAACAGCTTACTAGTTTTATGTATAATACAATAATTAATGTCATACCTGTCCCTTAGCTAAATTTGTAGTACTATTGGCTAATTAAAAATTACTATGATTACGCATTATTTTCTTTGTCCTGATGCTTGACATCTTTTCTGGGATACCATTTTATTAATGTCAGGTTGAAGTTTGTTTGTCACTGATGATTTCATCACAGATGACAAATTTTGATCAGATAATCTCGAACGGTGAGATGTTTTAATAGCTTTTAGTATGAAAAAAGAACTGCTCATAGAGACGAGTGCATACAAAAATAGCTAGAATTCTAGCTGCAAATTTCCGCAATTTAACGAACCGTTCAGGGTACATGACTGTAAAATTTTGGAACAGCCATTTCAATATTCTGACTTCTATCAGCTCTAGTTGCACATTTCCAGCAGCATTTTCAGAATCAAATCAGATCGCGTGATCGAGAGGCTAAGTGCGCTTGAACTTGGCTTGGCTACCTAGAAGGAGGTTCGAGGTTCGACACCCGACTTGGGCAGAGCGCCTAAAGGCAGAACAGAAAACCAACTCCTAGATGCCCCCTCCCCCCACTGGTCCACAAATGGACCAAAGCGCTCCGAGCATGCTATAAGCATGAAAGTAGCGCTATATAAAAGTATAATAATACTACTAATAATAATAATAATGATGCACTGAAAATGAGCAAATTTAAAATTAGCATCAGTCTCTCTTATTTTCGCAAGTAACTTTCTATCAAAACCATTTCATTTCATGGTTGGTGCGCCATACCTTTGTTAGACTAGCTAGCTTTACCAAAGATAAATTGTACTGCATTTTCACCTCCTGTCATTTCTCTAAAATCATCCTCGCTTATTATGCATAGAACAGAACTCAAGTAGTTCTTGGTATATTTCAAAATTCCTGTTAAAGGCCCTTATGAATATAACCAATTGTGCTAACCCGTTACGTCAGTTGACTCATATAGCTCCTCCTTCGTGTACGAAGATGAGCACATTTCTCAATTCCTATGGACTCGAAGATGGCTGTAAAGTCCAATCTTTGCTTTGAAAAGCCGGCCGCATATGTGGCATGGGTGAGTTTTGTCAGTTGCAGGTGGGCCTGCTTTTTCTCCCTGCTTTCTGTTGGTTCGGCGCTCTATCGCACTGGTCACTCTTCTTGCTTCTTATCTTGAGACTCCGAGACTCACAGCTTCTCGCCATGTGGAGAGATCTAGAGCTAGTGCTTCCCAGCCATGAATGTCGATACCGCATTCCTTGACTCATAGAGACCCAAGAAAATATTTCAAAATCAGCTCTGTCGATCTTTAATTGTTCAAGCAAGCTTACTGACATGACATTCATTCTATCTGCAACAGTGTCACTAGTTAACGCTATTTCTTAGAATGCTTTCTCCTTTTTTTTTTTAAAATGACTTCGGCTTTAACCAAACACTCTTTCATAAAATCACATTTATTAAATGATTTGAAATGGCTTGCAATGAGGTTTGACAAAATGTAACTTGCTTTCACTGCAGACTCACCCTCGTTGTTAGTTAAACAAATACTATTTTTCCATTCCAGTAGCTTGTTATCTCTTATTTTCAAGCGTAATAGTTTACCATTATTTTTATAATTTTTTAGGTGGCCAAGCGGGCCGCATGCAAGGTGGTCGCGGGCCGCATGCGGCCCCCGAACACCCAGTTTGACATGCCTGATTTATAGCTTTAAGGGATATGATGGCAGAGTTGTAAAGTGTTTTGCTTGTCTTCTGAACCTAGGGGTCTTGGGTTGAAATCTCAGTGAAGACAGATTTTGAATGCCCCTGAGTCCTCCCAACTTTTATGGAGAAAATAAATGCAGTTGGTTGTTGTACTGGCCACAAGACATCCTAACTATAACAATTGGGAATAGAAAACATAACATTTATTTCATTCCCCCTAAAGATCACAAGGTCACTAAGGGGTACCTTACTTTTTTTTTTTAAAGTAAAAGTAGTGAGCTTAAATATGATGACTTGATTAGTTAATTAGTACAATGCCATTGCGACTCACTGACCTCCAGCCATCTGATTACTTTCGGCAGGTAGGTATTGTCAATCAGTTTACTGGAATCTTTTAAAGACTGCATTATGTCTGTGTTGTCTGTAGTCTCTTGTACACTGACTTTATCAGGAACCTCAATGGACAGTGTGAACTTTGTACTGTTGTATCCATGAGCCACAAGGTCATTCTCTTCATCTTCACAGTCATTATCGCTGCTTGACGATGTGTCATCCATGGACTCAACATTATTCAATACCAAGCCTGAGGGAGAACTCTGTCCAGGTTTGTCACTCAAACATTTTGATTTGTCTCTGTCAAGATTAGAGCAATGTGACGTGTTATGACTCTGGTTTGATACAGAACAAATTTGGGAAGGTTCCCTGCTGTCTAATGAAGGGTTCTTTGTTTCAAGTGGAGAAAAGTCCATCAGGGTATCTTCAGATGTTGTTGGAAGAAGAAGCTTCAGACAGTTTTCTGTTTCAGTTGCACAGTTCACAATCTCTTGCTGTGTTTCTAGAAATATCAATCAAAATATGCAAACATTTAATGATAAAGTGAAAAATAGAAAAAAAAAATTAATACAATCAAATATTTCTAACCTTAACATGACAATTAAATCAATAAAGAACTTTTGTGTTTATACTTGTATCAACCAAGGAAAAATTTATGAGCAATTATGTTTCTTACCTGATATTTCTTTGAGAACTTTCGCCACTTTATCAGCCATTGCTTTCTGTTTTCGTTTTTCTTCTTTTTCAAGCCGAAGTCTTTCTGCCTGATTCTGAGCTTGTAAGTTTGTGAAATCCACCTTTTGATAGAGAGGTAAGTTTATTGTAATGATTATTACTATGAAAGACAAAAGCAAATAAAATTGTTAAATAAAGGTTTGATGCAAAGACTAAGGGAAGATGCTTATCTAAAAAAAACTTTTGCTTGAATGATTTTTTTTTCTTACACTATTTTAGCAGTTTGCTGCTAAACCAAAGTGCCAAAAATAAATATTTGACTAGAAGATTATTTTAAACAAGGGCAGTGAAGGTAAGATTAGAAATACAAAATGGAAAATTAAATCCAGCATGAAATAGAATAGTTCCCTGTAAATGTAATAAGTTAAACTGATTTTGAACTTTCTAAGAGGAACTTTATATATTACTAGTAAACTTTTTAATGACTTAAATTCTACATTGAGTTCAACTCTATAATGACTGTAACCCTAGCTCTCTATCGAACATAAATATAATCAATTTATAGTATAAGTTATATTAATTCAATTTTACAGAGTCATGCCAATAAATACTACTCTTCCAAACACACCGAAGAAACAGAGTGGTGAATAAAATTTCCTTAAAAAAATAATTTCAAACTCAGTTCAACGAAATCCAGGGATGAATCAATTCACATAAATATAAATCACCATTACATATTTTATAAATAGTAGAACAACTTGACAGACAAATAATACTGACAAATAAAGCACAGTGAATAAAATTCTGATAATCAACAAACAGTGATATAGCTAGCTTTTCGTTTATAGTCTTCTTAAAAGTCTTCCCTGGATTGTTACATAATTCTTGACCTTTAGTTTTTTGATTTGTTTACATTAATATCTTTTCAAGGTCTTTAAGAAGGATCTGGTCATCTATACTGACAACAATCTTGATTCATTTGTCACTTCTAGCCGACTTATGCATTAGAACATAAAATACAGATAACTAGAGTTTCATAGAAAAAAAAATACTTACAAATTTACAGTTCTTTAAATAATCATAACCGTGCACCAGCTTTCTGTAGCCTTTACCATACTTCTCATACCAGCGCTGAATGGCAAGCAGTGTCTCTGACTTCAATTTATTGGCCGCGGAAGAGGGTGGCGGTAAAGGCTTGTTCACTTCAAGAGCTAAAACACAAGAAATATAAAATATATTTAGAATGCAATTTAAACAATAATTCAGGCAACACTTTGGGGAGTAATCAGATAAAACAAGGCAGAGAACTCTTCTTTTGCATTCAGTTTGCCTCAGAGCTTCCTAAAAATAAATGATAAATTCTAGCAATAACTACATAATTTCTCGATTTCAATAATCCCCAATGTCCACTAGCTTTTTATAATAAAAAAAAAATCTTATTATATCAAATAAACATTTGTAAAAGTTTTCCAATTTATCACTCCTTTACCTGAAGTTTTGATTTCCTATAGAGAAATTAATAAGTAGTAAGATATTCATATTGTTAAATATTCAATATTTTTTTAATTCATTTTTATAGTCAAATACTCTGACAGATGAATATGAGTATGTGTGTGTAATCTATTTATAGATGTCAGTGGGAAAGTATGAGGGAATGACCATAAGTGTGTAAGTTTGCAGGAGAACAGTTGCC
>JADKLZ010004420.1:6569-22958 GCA_021533235.1 Biomphalaria straminea | reverse complement strand
GGCTCTAAACTAGTCTAAACAATCAAAAGACTTAAATATACTAAATTTCGACGACTTTACAATTTCTTATTCAGGTCTATTGAGTTTAGTGTTAAAAATATGTGTAACTGCTGCAATATGAATATTTCACTGTTAAATCACAGGTTCTAGTACTTGAACCTTCTGCTAAAGGTAATGCACGCTGAGAAGTACATAGAAGTCAAATTCATAAAGCGCTGGTTGTGAATGTGCATGTGTGTTTGTACGTGAATGTTGTTCGAATTTTTCATTAACATTGTTTTTGTATAGTAGTTACGCTGACGTTGTCAAGTTGTAATCAAACTGAATTTCCATTAGATTGGATCAATAAAATTATCTTATCTTATCTTATCTCTTATAATACCGGTACTTTTTAAAAAGTTTTCGATTTTATTGAAAAAGGTGTAGTTTTGTAATGCAGTGTTTTTATATATTCAATCGTTTTGTGGATACATGTTATTACATTTGAATACTTTTCCAGATTTTTTTTTTTGTTATGTAACAAACTTAAGACACCTCCCCTCCTGGTAAATAATTTGCATGTCCCCTCCCATTAGCCGTTACGTAATAGCCGAACGCCTTTTCTAATTAAGTATTTGAATCGACACAATTGGCTGCATAAAAAAAAAGAGTTTAAACTCGCTTCCTGCATTTCATAATTCTATATATTATTTTAATGTATTCATTAAAACTCAATTATACATATCTAATTTTTAAATTTTCTCTATTTGTTTGTTGTTTTAATCTTTGTCCTTGTTGCATACAAAAATAGGAATTGATAAAAAAAAATAATATACGAAACAAAACAAAACAAAACAAAAAACTTCCATGAGTTGATGAGTCCAATTTTTTAAAAAGTTAAACTCCAGTAGTAATAAACCAGAATTACATCCTTATGCCAATCTATTACCATACTATTTGTGAGTAATTGACCATGGAACTTATTGGGTGGAAAAAAACTATTACCAGACCAGACCAGACATACTGGAAAACAACCCAAGAGCTCACTGCAATGCTGTTTAGCTTCAATCTTGAGTTGACGACAAGTTGACATCTGGAAACCGGTAACGGTGCGTCCACCTGTGGAGGCCCCTCTACTAGTGCTTTGGGGAAAGTGGTCATAGTAAGAAAGTTTCTTCGGACCCCTCAGCCAGCATACAATGACGTGGGACCCCATGACAGTGATGTACAGGAAATACCCTTTGCTTTGATTAGCTCACCTTGCGGAACATACAAACATTTTCAATAGGAATTCAAGCGTGTTGGCTGGTAAACGCACCGACAAAACATTTGTTTCGTGGGACCCTTGGGCTACCATAGGAAATCAAGACAGCTCCTTCCGAAAGAACCTCGTTCGTGTAAGTACATGTCTTTGACAGAGGACAATGGATCGTAAGTTTGGACAGTTTCTAAACAATGTTAACCTGCTAATTGTTGTGTACGCCGGGAACTTGCGTTTTGGTCTTATCTGATGTTGGCAATGAAATATCTTCTACTGAATAATATAAATCTTACAGCAAAGATATTGAGATTTAAAAAAAAACTATCTTGAGGTTATTTTATTGATATATATAGTATAGGCTTATTCACTGCAATCATCGGCAAAATTGTCCAACTTTTGCTCCATGATTAATTAATCATTTAGGACAATATGGGTTAATCAACTGTGTCAAGTATTTACATTAGACAGGGGCAGCCCGAGACCGTCTAGTAGTAGACACCCGAGTTTACAGATTTCAACTCACACGCACTCTGCAGAAAAAAGGAAATCGAGTCCGGATGACATTAAACATTTGCATGTTTGTTGTTTTAATCTTTGTCCTTGTTGCATACAAAAATAGGAATTGATAAAAAAAATAATATACGAAACAAAACAAAACAAAACAAAAAAACTCCCATGAGTTGATGAGTCCAATTTTTTTAAAAAGTTTAACTCCAGTAGTAATTAGTAGCCTGAGCTATCATCAACAGACACATTGAATAGATAGATATATATATAGATATATACATGTATACACTAAACATGTCTAATACTTCAAAGTATGTGTAATACTTGGTTGTTTTCTATCTTGCAGTATGTACAGTATAGATGAGTGGAACATGAGACTGGAACAGACATTGTTGGAACTTAAAACACATCACCAGGAACATTTGAAATACGGTTTAAAACTTTACAAATGTCTAGGGATTTGGTTAAAAAAATATAAAAACTTAGCTTTTTCTTACCAAAACATTATATAATAATGAATTAAGTTTGGGTTTTTTTTAAAAAAGCTTTAAAATCAAGTAAATTTAATAATGAGCCAAGTGACAGAATCATGTTTATCTCTCTAAGCCATTCAACAACTTTAAATTGCTTAATAATCAATGGAGCTTAACTGACCACCTTGAAACCTATATAACATAAGTTTGTGTATTATTGACATGTCAGCCATTCTTATAAACCCTCCTCAGAGCCTGCTTGTTATCCAGACTTTTAGGGCTTTGCTAACCAAAATAAGAAAAAAAGAATCCTAGTTGAAGTCCTCATCTGGAATTCATTATATAGGTTAAAGTAGAAATATTTATTATATGCATACTGGCAACTCTTGCTTCCTTATAGATTTTTGGGCCTGCAAGAAAACACTTCATCTGTAATAGACCCCATGAATCTCCACCTTTTAGTCTTGAGAAAACACTTGTACTGACACCCAGCAAAAAAAAAAATAGTGCCATTGGTTTAGTATGTAGTTAAGTATTAAACATTTCCATCTTCAAAGGCCTACCATAGGAATAGTCATAGACTATCTTAAAGATTGCTTTTAACTAGCTAATGAGAACCACAAATATAGGATGATGCTTCAATAAAAGTCATTTTATTGCTGAATGCTTGAAGATTTTGTGTTAATCGCAATGGACTGCTTAATGAAACAAATAATAACTCATTAAAAATCACCATGGTAATAACAATGACGAACAAATTTTGTGACCTTTTGAAAAAGGAGAGAGGGTTTGTGGGAAGAGGGTCTGAATGCTAAACATTGCAACAGAAATTTGAAAGACTGAAAAGAAAGTAAGAAAACAGAGTAATCTCCCTTGACAGTCTAGACCATCATGCATAGTAAACCAAAGAACAGAAACCTTTGATTGGTGGAGAGAAGCAACTCAAGCAGTATGGGAAGAGACAAATAAAAAATGCAATGAAAATGAAACAAATGACAACGAAACAAATTATATATATTTTTTTATAAGACCAAAAAAAAAGACATTTACATGGTAAACAATATCATTCATGACATTTGCACAAATGAAATGTGACATTAGGATGACAATGTAATAAGATGATACTATTGGTATTATTATTGCTGCATAATTGTCCAGTCACAAAATGACATATACACATAATTAAATGAGATTTGGGATGGCAAGATATATATTTAAAGATAGTTAAGCATGCACACAAAAACAATATAATAAATTATAATCAAATTTTTTCACACTTTTAAATTGAAACAAAAACAAAAATTGATAAGCCTTGAAAAATTATTTATCCAATTCATAATCCAATGTCACAGGGATCTCTAGTTCTTAAATAATTTTTCTTAGAAACTAAGTCATTCTCTTATGAAGACATCTGTGGACCATCGATGATCCACAAGAAAATATGGAAGTTGGTAAACTAGGATTCAGGCAATGGTCCACAAGAAAATATGTTAGTTGGTTAACTAGGATTCAGGAGATGGTCCACAAGAAAATATGGAAGTTGGTTAACTAGGATTCAGGCGATGGTCCACAAGAAAATATGGAAGTTGGTAAACTAGGATTCTATTTTTTTTTTTTTTGCTTGCTGCTTAGGCATTTCAGATTAACTTTGTTGTTAGGTGATTCTGTGCTGTGTCTTGTGTGGACAAGTTTAGATGGAGTTAACAATCAAATAGTGAAATAACAAGCCCAAGGCCAACAATACAAAGGTGCTCAACGCTGATGAAGGATATCAATTAACAAGTTTAATCATAATGAAGGGAGCTTCAAATGTTGTCAAGCTAAATCTTTATGTCCATAAAACTGTCAAGCTGAACATGTCCATAAAACTGCCTCTCTCTAAAACCATAAAAAGTAGTCTGTCTACAACTCTCTATTTTGCTATTCTTGCTAAAAAAAAACAAAAGCTTTTTAATTTGTCCCATCATTGTCTTTTAAGTCAAAACTTTCCCTTTTCATGAAACAACTGTTCTTGCCTAATTCCTAATTTTGCCATAACAGTGCCTAAATTCCTAGTCTCTAACATTACCATTAAAATGTGATATAAGTTCATGACATTGGTTTGCCTCGAAAGAGTATAACAAAAAAATTTGTTCGAGTATATTTGTTTCACTTGATTTAATCTGCCAAAATCTTAAATGGCTAAAACTTACTTGCTAAAGCAATAAAATGCATGGTCTCAGATCCAGCTAAACAACTTCCTTATCCATTCATTGAACATCTTTTGAAGGTAAGTTAAAGTTAATAAGATGATCACAGTCAAATAACAAACAGACAAAAAAGAAAACAAAACTATCATACAGAACAACTGAAGTTTCCATGACTTAAAAAAGATCACATGTCTAAGTAAATGAACATCACCATAGAAGTACTAGTACCTAAGTGTATACATAGGAATGACTTTAAACTGCTGCAGTGAATCTCAATCTTCTGGGATGGGGTGGTGTGTACATTTATTCAATAAAAGTTGCTAAAACTTTAAAAGTATCTATCCCTGCCCCTTTATAACACCAAATAAGGTTAATGTGACCCAAACATAAAGAATAGACTAAACTGTTGTATACTGTTTTGTTTGCACTAACCTATAAAAAAAATTTTTTTAAAGGATTCAGTCTCTTGCACTATGGGATTGTAGTGACAAAGTGATGTCAGTGTGAACTGCCAATAATAATGCTAATAATCTGCCGGATAATTTTCAATAAGCAAATGTCGTACTAATAAATTAATAACATTTTTTTAGGGTACCTATTTATGCTCATTATTTAACATTATTGTGGCCCTAAAGCAGCCAAGAGAACAAAAACAAATTCATAATTTCATATCTAAGCGATTTTCACATAACACCCATGAGTAGGAAATAGACCAGGACTGCTCGTCTTGGCTTAAAGCCATCAATAATACCTTTTCAACCTATAAATTAAAAAAAAAATAAAAATGAAGATACAGACAACACTGCAATTGGCCTAAGCTACTATGGCCCTGAAAGAAACTGGCATTTCAAAGTGAAGAACCAACACTACAGTCATCTTGTGAGTTTATAGAAATGAGATTCTGTTTTGTCTTGGACCACAAAGGAGGAACGAATTATTATTTCCAATTAGCTGTTTAAATGTCAGTGAGGTAAAATAATTTATTAAAAAACATATTGCTATAGTAGTAGATCTACTTAAGATAAAGCAATAATGCTTAAGATTTTAAATTACAGATAATACCATTTAAAAATAGTGATTAAGCATAAAAACCTTATTTAAAAAAAAAAGTCATAATTATTCAAATTTGATAAAAAATTAAATTTAAACTGAGTTTACTGGTTTTCCTGGCCACTTATAAATAGCCATATTATATTCATATCTTATAACTTAAAAACAAATATAAAAAATGATTATAAAGTAGCTGAAAACCTGTAAGTATGTCATTCTATACGGTTGATTGAGAACAGAAGATATAGTTTTATTGAAGTCAGCAGAAAGTCAACTTGTGAAGACATTCTCATATGAAAGCAGATAGAGTTCCAGAGCTCATATAGGAAACCAAAAATGCTTGCAGGTTTGCTGTATGGGGGCATGGTGGCTGAGTAAGAAAGCACTTGGCTTCCATATTGAGGGGTCACAAGTTCAAATCCTGGCTAAGAATGATTTTGAACCAGGATTTTTAGGAAACCCCTAATCCACTCAACTAGGGAAAGTAAAGGTGATGGTCAATGTGCTGGCCACATGACACCCTTGTTAATTGTTGGCAGATGTATCTTTTATCTGCATTGCAATGTTTCAAAGAGGTACTTAAATCTGCAGTAACTGTCAGTCAAGATATTTTTTTTTAAAAAGTCATTTTTATTTGATAGATTTGGTACTATGACTGTTTTTCATTTGTGAAATCATCAATTAGCTTTATGCAGGAAGTTTATTAGCCTATATTTAGTGGTTTCAAACTACATACCAGTATTGAAAAATAAGGCAAGGTCTAATACATGATGTGCTGAGTAAGGTGGGATGGGGAATGAAATGAACATTATTGCTTACTTAAGAAAGATATTATTGTAATTTTTTTTAAAATGTGAAACAACACTTTTTGATAGTTTTAAAATAACAAAACAAATAAAAATTTACATTTGGTCCCTTTTACACAAAAAAAAATAAATAACATTAAACATAATCACAAAATTATAAAATATTAAAAAGTAAAAAAAAATGAACAAGCTGTTATACCTAATTAGTAACTCTGTTTTGTTTGTATTCTTAAAGTAATCTTGACAAATTTTTGTTTGTTCTAGTTTTATTTTAAACTGGCAGCTGCTAAGAATTTTGACACCAGCCATGTGACAGTGAGGTATTAAAACCCAAACCTTTGAATATAGCATTGTTATTACACTCCCAGACAGAAGTTGTTCAGAAAAGCAGATGGAGGCAAGCTCCCATAGACCTAAAGTTCCAAGATTCAATTCTTAGGACAATTACAAAGAAGAAGAAGAATTATGAAACAATAATAATATGAGAAAAATTGAATTTTTAAGATTTGGTCATGACTGGATGCTCCCATCTCTTTAACAGCACACACAAAAATGTCCTGAAACTGGTTATGGCAAAATATGTAGGTCACAGCTGGGGCTGTGCAGCCACGGTAAATACTGCATTCCTTACTAATCTTCGGACTTGAAGACAAGCCTTATTATTATTATTATAAGAAGAAAAATGTATATTTCAAACCTAACATATATTATATTACTTGATAATCCAAGACTTATTAATTTAAACTCACAATCACTACTGATCTGTGCTCAGAAACCCTAAAAAAAAATATCTCTGTACAGAGCTTTATGTAATACTCTGCAGGTGAGAGTTCATGTATTTAAAAAAAATGGCAGCTAGAACTTTGAAAAAACATACAAACATGTTTGTTTGGATGATGGAGACTCATGTTCACTCTTTGTATCACTTCGTTTAGACAATGGATCCTCTAAGATCCTCTAAGAACTGCTGATGGCCTCTTCCTGCTAACCAAAAAGGCTGACATACTTAATGGGTGGACAGAGCACCATAGTTTGCTTTGTAGCAACAAAATGGTTGTCTCTGAAGAGTCCCTCAAACAAAACGCTTGTCTCTGAAGAGTCCCTCAAACAAAATGGTTGTCTCTGAAGAGTCCCTCACTGTAACCCCAAAGGAAACAGTAAAAATAAAACTTGACAAATATTCAAGTGTTGTTGAGGTTGAACCAGCCATTGGGAAGCTTAAAAGGCATAAAGCACCTGGCTCTGATGGCCTTCCAGAAAATGTTTATACAGGTGGTACTGCTTTAATGGAAAGGTTACCAGCCCTCTTCACTTGGTGCTGAAAATCGCAATGATCATTATAAAGTTGTGTTTGAACCAGGCCTGCGAAAATACCAAAACAGGAATAGGGAATAAGCCCAGCCAACTATTGCTAAACTGATTGCCGCAGACTCTAATACCAAGAACAAAGGACATGTATCTTGTCCCAAGGGGCATACTTATAAAAAAAGAAACATGTTAAAAGTTGCTTTGACAAAAGTGCTCAAGATTTACCAACACTAACAGTAAACCAGGAAGAAAATGTTGGCAGCCACGAAAGATAATTGGTCAGGAAACAAAAGAACTTAAACACTGAAACCAATATTCTATTAACTAAAAAAAAAATCATCCATTGAATTTCCAGCAAGAGCCAACTACAAATGAAACCTACAATTCAATCAACTCTCCATCAAATCACACTAAACCAACAAAAATTGATACATACACTAAGAGACCAGTACCAAGATGACGAAGAAAAGATACTGTATGGAAAATATATATCTTATGCATTCAAACCATTACTGTGTCATTATTTTTTTGTTTCATAAAAAAAGATGTTATATTATTAACTCTTTGTTTTTTAGTGTTGGAGTAATCTAACCTGATTTGGGAGAAAAAGGAGGGGGTCCTAAAATGGCAGCTGCTAAGAATTTAGAGGAAAACTAATAAATTGTTTTTCAATTTTTAGTCTAAAAGTGTGTTTTTTCAATACTTGCTTGTCTTGTTCTTAACAAAAAAAAAAAAAAAATAGCCGAATAAATAAAGGTAAGACTCAAGGAAAAAAAAAAAGTCTGAAGTTCAAAGACAACTTTGCATCTGTTGATTAGCCATAATAAAAACACTCTACTTAACCAGATTTTAAGGACATTTTTAACTAATGATAATAAATAAAAACTTGTAGATCTAATAACAACAAATGTTAAAACAATCCTATTTCAAGTTGAGCACTACTATTGTAAAGTATTCATATCAAAATAAGGTCACTACTTCACATTGGTCTCCTAGAGAGTTTTAATTGAATAAATTAATGCAGAAAAACAACTAAGAAAGTCAAGTTACTCAAGAAGTAAAAGTTTTGAACCAACAAAAGTGGCTCCTATCATGCCAGTGATGTAGGCCCAACTAGTTTCCTTAAGATAAAATAGAAGAAAACATTGTAAGTTTATACTACTAGATCTAAGTTTATACCACAGACTGCAGGAAAGAAGCAGCACAGAGATCTGAGCAAAGAGGGGTAGAGGACGTTTTGAGTGAAATAATATTAAGGCCTACACTCAAGATTGGCTGAGTGATAAAGCACTTGGCTTCCAGACGAAGGGGACTTGGGTTTGAATCCTGTTAAAGTCAGGCATTTCAAATTTCCAGATTTTTAAGGTGACTATGAGTCCACCCAACTCGTTGACATTCGTTGGGGAAAAGTAAACGAGGTTGCTCATTTTGCTGGCCAGAAAAAAAAAAAGAACCTTTGAATCATCTGCCCCATAAATCACAAGGTTTGATAGGGTTTCTTTAATACTTTACTTACTTAATGACACTGAGATTATAATTAATTATTACTAATGTACTTAACTGTCTATTTATATAAAGTGTTTTCATGGTTAGCAACAGCAGTGATGCTCATTCAGCCCATAAAAACAGTGTTATACAGTACCCTAGAGCTTCTCCCCAGAGAAATTACTGAGGGTTTTTTTTTTATTATCTGCCGTGGCCTTAAAACCTTTCAGAAATTTATTTGGCCCAGAGGTCCACTTTGGCTGGCCACCCCTTATTTAAAGACCTAGAAATTAGCACTTAAATCAATAGGACTAATCAAATCCTTAATAAATTATAATGTTAGAAATTAAATATTTTTAATGCCTAAGACAGAAAAAGCATCTGTGTCAATCTAAATCTCAAAGTCAAGACAATGTAAAATTCAAACTACACTTACAATACTTCAAACCATCACATTATGTCATAAAAAAAAAACATTCCAAAATTAGATAATGTATTCAAAACAAACTTGTATAGAAAATCAGTAAGTTATACATGTACTAAACAGATAATTTAACAAACAGATTTAAGCAGACATTCTTTGTTATAATATATATAGATAGATAGATCAGGACCAAGTTCAGTAATGGAACATCTTTGGCTGTGAATGGAAGAAATGGTAATTTCAGCAAATGGCAGAACAAGTTTGGAACACACAAAAAAAAAAATTATTCTGGAGCTTGTCATGCCCCATGGATGTTATAATGATCATGAAAAATAATAATAATAAAAAAAAAGAATGCAGTCAGTGTAAATGTTGCATGGTTCAGCTCTA
Organism: Biomphalaria straminea; assembly: GCA_021533235.1. Taxonomy (NCBI): domain Eukaryota; kingdom Metazoa; phylum Mollusca; class Gastropoda; family Planorbidae; genus Biomphalaria; species Biomphalaria straminea. The sequence continues at coordinate 13,086 of JADKLZ010004420.1, read as the reverse complement.
GATGAGGTAAACATTTAATGCTGTCAATTAGTTTTGACATGGTTGCATATAATCACATAGAAACACAGTACACCTTTACTGTACAAAAAATACAAAGTTGATTAAGATATCAACCCTAATGTTCAACATTTGATTCCGTCCAGAAAACTTTTCATAAAAAAAAAAAAACAGTAAAATACAAGTGGCTTCTAAAAGAATGCATTCTAAAAGTTAGACCTAGTATCTTTACATGCCAATTTTAAAACTTTGTTTTCACCAGTGTTGACACTAGTGACATTTTTTGAGTGACAAAAAATGGTCAAAAAAAAAAAGAATTATAAAAAAAATAGGGTCCAAACATATATTAAAAAAAAGTATTAAAAACAAAATTATAATTATACCCTAAAATTAAGAGTATCATACAATATTTCACTTGGCATAAAATCCATGTGTCATCTTGGAGTGGATCCCAAAATTAAAACAATATAAAACCTTTGGATAACTTTTTACATTGGTGAGAGAAGCATTGTAAAACAATTTAGTTTGGGAGTTCCATAAAAGCATTGCTGACATGACCCCTGAAGCTTCTTCCCAACATGCAGTTTAGAACATAGCTTCCAACATGCTGTTTAGACACAGCTTCCAACATGCTGCTTAGAAATAAGCCATCAAATTTCCTAGTCAGACATTGAATTATATTTTGAGGTTCTTGAGGTTATGACATTGTCAAAGGCTTAAAAAATAAACTGGTTATGAACATTTACAGAACTTGCATAAAACAGTTCAGTTTGCTAGCAAGTACGATGTTAGGTCTTTATGCCTTGTTGGTGGGAATGCAGACATGTTCAAAACACTTGATCAACAAGGAAAGGTTACCCTGACCTAAAATTATCTTTTTTTTTCTTTTAATTTAGAATATCTTCAAGGAAGTGAAAAAATTCATCTGGATTGGTTGTGGCTCCAGGAGAAGGGCCACCCATACTGTATTCTGTGTTGGTGGCTCCTGGTGATGGTCCACCCATGCTATACCCTGTGTTAGTTGCCCCGGGGGAGGGGCCTCCCATGCTGCTGTACCCAGTGTTTGTGGCCCCTGGAGATGGGCCACCCATACTGTAACTGGGACTTGCCCCATGGACATTCATTTGAGTGACCTGCATGCTCTGATGTTGCTGCATCACCATCTGCCCAGCACTGGGCATCATACCATGCCCCACTCTGTTCATCTGGCTGGGCATGGGAGCCCTGACTTGCTGCTGTTGCTGCATCTGGGCCATGCTTGAGGCAGTCGCTGTAGCCATGGAGACAGAAGTGGGCCCATTACCATAGTGAGGGGAGCGCTGGTACTGCATCATGTGTGAGGACATTGACGATTGGGCCATCCCATGAGTTGCAGCAGGCATGACTGGCCTAATACCAGAGTGCTGACTATTTATCATTGGGGCTCGAGGCCAATCTGTGTGTGTTCTTGGCTGAGCTATGTTAAGTCCATCAGGTCCTACATTCATATTAGGCGGCCTTTGGTTTCGCATTATTGCACTGGTATAGGTAGACGAGGAGTTCCTAGAAGTTGAGTCAACTGTAGAGTAAGCCGGTGGCTGTTGCATTTGTTGCTGTTGCTGTTGCATTTGTTGCTGTTGATGAAATCCCGGAGGAACATTTGGTGTGACCTGGGCGATGTTCCCAATGTGAGAATTATTGGAAGGAAGTTGACTTGTCATTGACTGCTGTTGTTGCATGGCTGTCATCTGTGAGGATTGCATCATCCCATTCACAGACTGTGAAGACGGCGTAGTCCCAGCTACTTCACTTTTCACATTTCCATAAGCCGTTGTTTGGTTGACCATGTTCTGCATAGTCTGAAGGGGGTTAGCATTGCCAGCAGTGGGTGTTGAGCTAGGAAAGCTCCCTTGAGATCTAGAATTGGTGTGCATTTTATATTCCGGGGGTGGTCTGTTCATGTACTGAGGAGGCATTCGGCCTTGTTGTTGCTGGTCCATTCTCATTTTCTCCATCATCTGCATTTTCATCTGTTCATTGACCATCTGCTGCTGATTCATATTGAAAGTCTGCTGTTGGGTAAGAGAGATGGGCTGGGAGGAAGGCTGCATCTGAACCTGCTGTGACTGGGACATCTGCAAGCTGTGAGACCCATGGGTCACTTGGAGCTGCTGAGACTGGATGATCTGCATCTGGTGAGGGGTGGCCTGCCCTGGAGAAGGTTTGAAGTGGCTCTGCACCTGGTTCTGTAATTGCTGTAAGGAGGAAGGTGAGTTGTGCTGACTCTGCTCAGAGGTGTAGTGAGTCAGGGGTTTAGTAGATCCATACACCATGTCAGGTGTCATCTGTGAAGCATCACCTAGGTGGTGACCTGCTTGATGGCTGTAGGGGAATGGCGACGGCGTATTAGGTACTGAGCGATATAATTGCGAATAGTTGGGCGGAAAGCCCCCGTTGCTAAAGTGATCCATGGGATAGCCCGGACTGTGCTGGTGCTGATGTTGAGCCGCCATCTGTTTTAATGTCTCAGCAGCTGGTCCAGTGGGCTCTGGTATGGCAGATGGAACTGAAATGTTACTGGGATTGGTCATGTTTTGAGTGGGGTCGAAAATGCTGCTCAGGGAGCCCCCAGGACCCAGATTCGAGTAAACTGTCTTAGAAGAGAGTCCTGGTGAAACACACGCTAATGATCCAAACATATTGGCTGATTCATTGCTTTCTGAATCCCTCTGAACTTTGACATAAATTTCATTGAACTCATTGAGGTCTCTAAGAAGCGAAGGTTCTATGTTATCCTCCTTTTCAATACTATCCAATATATCCTGAATCTCGTCAATGTCACAGTTGTGTATACCTAGGTCCCCAACAGAGGAATGGTCTAATTGGCTGTTGTGCACAGAGGAAGAGGAGGTGGGAGTGTTGATGTTGTTGGAGCTTGATGTGCGAATGCTGTCATCAGATGGCTCCTGCTTACACTGAACGCTTGTCAAAACGCTATGGCTAGTGCCTCCTTGATTGGGAGAGTTGGAGTTCCCATAGAGGGAGCTGACCGTCACATTGGTGTGGATGGTTTGGGAGGTGTCCTGCTGAGGGTGGCCGCTGATTTGCTGGACGATCTGAACAGATAAACTGGGCAGTGGGTTGTGTTTGGCGCTCCCACCGCCGCCACCACCCCCACCAGCACCAGCTCCACCCCCGCTGTTGTTGTTGGTCTTGCTATTCTTACTGCCCGTGTGCTGATCCTTATCTGTGAAGTTAAAGATCGTCTCGGATGCAGTAGTTGCCACTGGGGTCCCTCCTGTAGATGTAGTCGTCTCTGTGGTCACACTTGGCTCTATTTTCTGCTTCAGTTTCTGAGGAACAGAAATATATAAACTTTGAATTAACATTTATATAAGGGTTATATGATTGATGCACATTTTTATTTCTATGCTAAATATAGTGATGAGAATAAAGTCAAATATTCTTTTGTTTCGGCAGGTTTCTGCAAAATAATCACAATTTTGTTGTTGTTTTGTAACAAAGGGTAACACTCTTCATCTGAAGATGAAATCAATGTAAAGCTTAATGTGTGAATTTGTTAAAAAATAATTCAGTGAACATGTCAATGTTTATATTCTGTTAGTATCTGGTGGTCAGTTTTCTCTACCTATTTTGCCAACTGGGCCACAGAAAGATAGTTTTTTTTTTTAATTGACTATTTTCAATGTTTTTTTACTTTGTCTTTTTTAATGCAGTAATATCCAATTCTTTCATGCTGAAAGCACAAGATTTTAATACAAGGGTCAAGAGCTGCACTAAAAACAATGTTAAAAGATGAAACAAGCAAAATATATATTTTTTTTAAATATTTTTTCCCGGGCATGCTACTCTGCCTCATAGTGGCGCCCGGGTGGGAACGATCGTAGGAGGAAACCATTAGGCTAAAGGGTAGCAAAACAAGACTCCCATGGGATGCCTAAGGGGGTGCGAGAGGATCCTCATTGCACTGTGCGGAGTTGTAAAAAAGCTCCCACAACCTTGTCACAAAAGGCACTGTTCCTCAAGGGGCCGTTACATAAATGGCGTGTCCCACACAGTTAGCCTGGTATAGAAAAGGAAAATGGCGGGGTCTTAGTATATGTAGCCTCTTGCCGTGAGTCTGACCCACCCGTCAGACAAAACAGTGTACACTGTTCTCATTCAGGCCAGTGAGAGGGATCTCTTGTTCACTTTTGCTGGTCTAGAGTATCAAGAGCTGATGGCTCAACTCTACCTGACAGTTTAAGAAGAAAAATGTTTTCTCAAGCAACAAAGCTTATTTAAGGGGGAACAGCTCCATAATTATAATCATATCTCTTCGATACTTTAGGGTTTATTTCCCTATATTGATATCAATTTAAATAATTAATAACAACTACTTTGACTAATTGGATATTTTAAAATTAATTCATGTTTTGTTAGATGAGGCCAAAATTAACTCTTTCTCTCTATAATTATTTTCCATGATCGGACAGAATTATTTATTTTGTTCATATTTAGTTAACTTCCCTGTTATGATTAAACTTATTTGTAATATAATTGAAGGGAAATGCATGCCCTTTTTATTTAACTAAAATTAATGTTATTAAAAAAAAAAATATGTAAATGGGGTGAAATCAACAATGGTATTGTCAACTACGAGAGAAAGAGTTAATTTGTTAGGAAAGAACAAAAGACTAAAACCTGAAGGCATGCTAGTTCAGTTATTATATATTGACCCCCTTTTTTTCTGTCCTGGCCACTAAGACAACATTAGCTACATCTATGATAACCAGTGGATGTACCTAATTGGTACAAGCTTTTTTTTTTTTTTTTTTCCAAACTTTCTTTAAATTTTTTACCCTGTTCTGCTATCACTGCAGACAAGGTCAAAAAAAAAAATATTTATATAAAAAAAAATTATGGTTATATTCTGAGTGAGAAGAAAGATAATTAGCTCTGTTCAGCAACCAGAGATGATGATGGCTGCTAGGTGCTCAGATTTCTCCAGACATACCTCCCCCTTCTCTGCCCCAGCCCACAATCAGGAGGTAAGTTTGGTTAGGCGAAAGTCGCATGTGTATATTATGTGAGACTTTTTAAAATCAAAACATGCATACATTTTGATAAATTTTCTTATCTTATCTTATAAAATACAGACGTTACTTCAAAAAAGATGATGATTATGTCCTAAGCGTCATGCATATTAACCAATGACCTAAATTCTGCCAAGTCTCTAGTTTTCCTGGCTAGCTCAAGCTACTCATTCCATGCTCTAATTGCACTAGGGTAGAAGGAGCATTTGTACAAAGTTGTCCTAGCATATGAAATGAGGAATGTGCCCATATCTTTGTGTCTTTAAGTATTTTATTAGGTTTGTTTTTGTATTTGAAGATTATGGTTCAGTGTTTTATTCATAATTACTACTTTACTTTAGTCTTTTTGTCTTCTCTACTAAATGCTTTCTAAATTTAGAGATTTTATTAAAGGTTATTCTCTAGTCAAATGTTAATGTTCTTAAAGTATATTTAGTCAAAGTTACATAAATCTATAAAACATTATGTAAAATTTTATAATAATACTAACTAAAAAAAAAAAAATAAAAACACAAAAAATTAGTTAAATCAATTGACTTGGATGGCTGTAGCTACTAGCAACTGTGGGACATAAGACAAAACTATTATGATTTAAGTGACTCTAAATTGCAATATTGAACAGTGAAATTAAGTTTTAATTATAATCAAAAAATTCAGAGTAAAACAAAGTAAACTCACACACTCACACTCTATATTTCACACATTATATATATATATATTATGATTATAATATAATAAACCCCAATATGAAATGTTTATTCACTTTTTAGATTTATTCATATACAGTGACACTACAGAACATATTTACTTTGATAAGGTAATGTCTCTTTCTCACAATATTTGCTTTTTTTAGTTGCAGTCAGCAGTTTTATACACAAATATATTGTGTGTAATATTATATATGAACACCCTACCCTCAAACACACATATAATTGAATATAAGTCTTAGTAATCTCTAATCATATCAAACAATCTGCACCCTTTCAGCGACATACAAAGGGGTGTGTGGGGGGGGGGGGGAAATTAAGTGAAATTAGGTCAAAAATGGTTAGTTAGACAAGGGAAACAACTCAATTATTTTGATTCTGACTCATTTTATTTTGACAGGGGCTCTTTCTGTAGCAACACTGCTTTTGATGGGGGGGCTATTACCACAATTGCAAGTAATAAGTAGAGTGTTTACAAATATGAAATGCGGCTGGGACAAAAGAACGTGAACAAAAGGAAACAAGAATGAGCAATCTATGTACTAAATGGGAACGATCACACGCTAACGTTGAAACACATCGGGCAGTGGCGTCACTAGAAGTGCAGGCCGCACCGGGTTACACTGACCCAAGTGACGCCACTGACAGCGGGGCTCTTGCGTTTAGCTGAAGCAAAAAGCATTTTATTGTGAGTATTTATATATATATATATATATATATATATATATATATATATAT
>JADKLZ010004418.1:18987-35482 GCA_021533235.1 Biomphalaria straminea | reverse complement strand
GGCTCTAAACTAGTCTAAACAATCAAAAGACTTAAATATACTAAATTTCGACGACTTTACAATTTCTTATTCAGGTCTATTGAGTTTAGTGTTAAAAATATGTGTAACTGCTGCAATATGAATATTTCACTGTTAAATCACAGGTTCTAGTACTTGAACCTTCTGCTAAAGGTAATGCACGCTGAGAAGTACATAGAAGTCAAATTCATAAAGCGCTGGTTGTGAATGTGCATGTGTGTTTGTACGTGAATGTTGTTCGAATTTTTCATTAACATTGTTTTTGTATAGTAGTTACGCTGACGTTGTCAAGTTGTAATCAAACTGAATTTCCATTAGATTGGATCAATAAAATTATCTTATCTTATCTTATCTCTTATAATACCGGTACTTTTTAAAAAGTTTTCGATTTTATTGAAAAAGGTGTAGTTTTGTAATGCAGTGTTTTTATATATTCAATCGTTTTGTGGATACATGTTATTACATTTGAATACTTTTCCAGATTTTTTTTTTTGTTATGTAACAAACTTAAGACACCTCCCCTCCTGGTAAATAATTTGCATGTCCCCTCCCATTAGCCGTTACGTAATAGCCGAACGCCTTTTCTAATTAAGTATTTGAATCGACACAATTGGCTGCATAAAAAAAAAGAGTTTAAACTCGCTTCCTGCATTTCATAATTCTATATATTATTTTAATGTATTCATTAAAACTCAATTATACATATCTAATTTTTAAATTTTCTCTATTTGTTTGTTGTTTTAATCTTTGTCCTTGTTGCATACAAAAATAGGAATTGATAAAAAAAAATAATATACGAAACAAAACAAAACAAAACAAAAAACTTCCATGAGTTGATGAGTCCAATTTTTTAAAAAGTTAAACTCCAGTAGTAATAAACCAGAATTACATCCTTATGCCAATCTATTACCATACTATTTGTGAGTAATTGACCATGGAACTTATTGGGTGGAAAAAAACTATTACCAGACCAGACCAGACATACTGGAAAACAACCCAAGAGCTCACTGCAATGCTGTTTAGCTTCAATCTTGAGTTGACGACAAGTTGACATCTGGAAACCGGTAACGGTGCGTCCACCTGTGGAGGCCCCTCTACTAGTGCTTTGGGGAAAGTGGTCATAGTAAGAAAGTTTCTTCGGACCCCTCAGCCAGCATACAATGACGTGGGACCCCATGACAGTGATGTACAGGAAATACCCTTTGCTTTGATTAGCTCACCTTGCGGAACATACAAACATTTTCAATAGGAATTCAAGCGTGTTGGCTGGTAAACGCACCGACAAAACATTTGTTTCGTGGGACCCTTGGGCTACCATAGGAAATCAAGACAGCTCCTTCCGAAAGAACCTCGTTCGTGTAAGTACATGTCTTTGACAGAGGACAATGGATCGTAAGTTTGGACAGTTTCTAAACAATGTTAACCTGCTAATTGTTGTGTACGCCGGGAACTTGCGTTTTGGTCTTATCTGATGTTGGCAATGAAATATCTTCTACTGAATAATATAAATCTTACAGCAAAGATATTGAGATTTAAAAAAAAACTATCTTGAGGTTATTTTATTGATATATATAGTATAGGCTTATTCACTGCAATCATCGGCAAAATTGTCCAACTTTTGCTCCATGATTAATTAATCATTTAGGACAATATGGGTTAATCAACTGTGTCAAGTATTTACATTAGACAGGGGCAGCCCGAGACCGTCTAGTAGTAGACACCCGAGTTTACAGATTTCAACTCACACGCACTCTGCAGAAAAAAGGAAATCGAGTCCGGATGACATTAAACATTTGCATGTTTGTTGTTTTAATCTTTGTCCTTGTTGCATACAAAAATAGGAATTGATAAAAAAAATAATATACGAAACAAAACAAAACAAAACAAAAAAACTCCCATGAGTTGATGAGTCCAATTTTTTTAAAAAGTTTAACTCCAGTAGTAATTAGTAGCCTGAGCTATCATCAACAGACACATTGAATAGATAGATATATATATAGATATATACATGTATACACTAAACATGTCTAATACTTCAAAGTATGTGTAATACTTGGTTGTTTTCTATCTTGCAGTATGTACAGTATAGATGAGTGGAACATGAGACTGGAACAGACATTGTTGGAACTTAAAACACATCACCAGGAACATTTGAAATACGGTTTAAAACTTTACAAATGTCTAGGGATTTGGTTAAAAAAATATAAAAACTTAGCTTTTTCTTACCAAAACATTATATAATAATGAATTAAGTTTGGGTTTTTTTTAAAAAAGCTTTAAAATCAAGTAAATTTAATAATGAGCCAAGTGACAGAATCATGTTTATCTCTCTAAGCCATTCAACAACTTTAAATTGCTTAATAATCAATGGAGCTTAACTGACCACCTTGAAACCTATATAACATAAGTTTGTGTATTATTGACATGTCAGCCATTCTTATAAACCCTCCTCAGAGCCTGCTTGTTATCCAGACTTTTAGGGCTTTGCTAACCAAAATAAGAAAAAAAGAATCCTAGTTGAAGTCCTCATCTGGAATTCATTATATAGGTTAAAGTAGAAATATTTATTATATGCATACTGGCAACTCTTGCTTCCTTATAGATTTTTGGGCCTGCAAGAAAACACTTCATCTGTAATAGACCCCATGAATCTCCACCTTTTAGTCTTGAGAAAACACTTGTACTGACACCCAGCAAAAAAAAAAAATAGTGCCATTGGTTTAGTATGTAGTTAAGTATTAAACATTTCCATCTTCAAAGGCCTACCATAGGAATAGTCATAGACTATCTTAAAAATTGCTTTTAACTACCTAATGAGAACCACAAATATAGGATGATGCTTCAATAAAAGTCATTTTATTGCTGAATGCTTAAGATTTTGTGTTAATCACAATGGACTGCTTAATGAAACAAATAATAACTCATTAAAAATCACCATGGTAATAACAATGACGAACAAATTTTGTGACCTTTTGAAAAAGGAGAGAGGGTTTGTGGGAAGAGGGTCTGAATGCTAAACATTGCAACAGAAATTTGAAAGACTGAAAAGAAAGTAAGAAAACATTAGAGTAATCTCCCTTGACAGTCTAGACCATCATGCATAGTAAACCAAAGAACAGAAACCTTTGATTGGTGGAGAGAAGAAACTCAAGCAGTATGGGAAGAGACAAACAAATAAAAAAATGCAATGAAAATGAAACAAATGACAACGAAACAAATTATATATATATTTTTTTTATAAGATCAAAAAAAAAAAAAAGACATTTACATGGTAAACAATATCATTCATGACATTTGCACAAATGAAATATGACATTAGGATGACAATGTAATAAGATGATACTATTGGTATTATTATTGCTGCATAATTGTCCAGTCACAAAATGACATATACACATAATTAAATGAGATTTGGGGTGGCAAGATATATATTTAAAGATAGTTAAGCATGCACACAAAAACAATATAATAAATTATAATCAAGTTTTTTCACACTTTTAAATTGAAACAAAAACAAAAATTGATAAGCCTTGAAAAATTATTTATCCAATTCATAATCTAATGTCACAGGGATCTCTAGTTCTTAAATAATTTTTCTTAGAAACTAAGTCATTCTCTTATGAAGACATCTGTGGACCATCGATGATCCACAAGAAAATATGGAAGTTGGTAAACTAGGATTCAGGCAATGGTCCACAAGAAAATATGTTAGTTGGTTAACTAGGATTCAGGAGATGGTCCACAAGAAAATATGGAAGTTGGTTAACTAGGATTCAGGCGATGGTCCACAAGAAAATATGGAAGTTGGTAAACTAGGATTCTATTTTTTTTTTTTTTGCTTGCTGCTTAGGCATTTCAGATTAACTTTGTTGTTAGGTGATTCTGTGCTGTGTCTTGTGTGGACAAGTTTAGATGGAGTTAACAATCAAATAGTGAAATAACAAGCCCAAGGCCAACAATACAAAGGTGCTCAACGCTGATGAAGGATATCAATTAACAAGTTTAATCATAATGAAGGGAGCTTCAAATGTTGTCAAGCTAAATCTTTATGTCCATAAAACTGTCAAGCTGAACATGTCCATAAAACTGCCTCTCTCTAAAACCATAAAAAGTAGTCTGTCTACAACTCTCTATTTTGCTATTCTTGCTAAAAAAAAACAAAAGCTTTTTAATTTGTCCCATCATTGTCTTTTAAGTCAAAACTTTCCCTTTTCATGAAACAACTGTTCTTGCCTAATTCCTAATTTTGCCATAACAGTGCCTAAATTCCTAGTCTCTAACATTACCATTAAAATGTGATATAAGTTCATGACATTGGTTTGCCTCGAAAGAGTATAACAAAAAAATTTGTTCGAGTATATTTGTTTCACTTGATTTAATCTGCCAAAATCTTAAATGGCTAAAACTTACTTGCTAAAGCAATAAAATGCATGGTCTCAGATCCAGCTAAACAACTTCCTTATCCATTCATTGAACATCTTTTGAAGGTAAGTTAAAGTTAATAAGATGATCACAGTCAAATAACAAACAGACAAAAAAGAAAACAAAACTATCATACAGAACAACTGAAGTTTCCATGACTTAAAAAAGATCACATGTCTAAGTAAATGAACATCACCATAGAAGTACTAGTACCTAAGTGTATACATAGGAATGACTTTAAACTGCTGCAGTGAATCTCAATCTTCTGGGATGGGGTGGTGTGTACATTTATTCAATAAAAGTTGCTAAAACTTTAAAAGTATCTATCCCTGCCCCTTTATAACACCAAATAAGGTTAATGTGACCCAAACATAAAGAATAGACTAAACTGTTGTATACTGTTTTGTTTGCACTAACCTATAAAAAAAATTTTTTTAAAGGATTCAGTCTCTTGCACTATGGGATTGTAGTGACAAAGTGATGTCAGTGTGAACTGCCAATAATAATGCTAATAATCTGCCGGATAATTTTCAATAAGCAAATGTCGTACTAATAAATTAATAACATTTTTTTAGGGTACCTATTTATGCTCATTATTTAACATTATTGTGGCCCTAAAGCAGCCAAGAGAACAAAAACAAATTCATAATTTCATATCTAAGCGATTTTCACATAACACCCATGAGTAGGAAATAGACCAGGACTGCTCGTCTTGGCTTAAAGCCATCAATAATACCTTTTCAACCTATAAATTAAAAAAAAAATAAAAATGAAGATACAGACAACACTGCAATTGGCCTAAGCTACTATGGCCCTGAAAGAAACTGGCATTTCAAAGTGAAGAACCAACACTACAGTCATCTTGTGAGTTTATAGAAATGAGATTCTGTTTTGTCTTGGACCACAAAGGAGGAACGAATTATTATTTCCAATTAGCTGTTTAAATGTCAGTGAGGTAAAATAATTTATTAAAAAACATATTGCTATAGTAGTAGATCTACTTAAGATAAAGCAATAATGCTTAAGATTTTAAATTACAGATTATACCATTTAAAAATAGTGATTAAGCATAAAAACCTTATTTTAAAAAAAAGTCATAATTATTCAAATTTGATAAAAAATTAAATTTAAACTGAGTTTACTGGTTTTCCTGGCCACTTATAAATAGCCATATTATATTCATATCTTATAACAATGAGTTGTCAACTTAAAAACAAATATAAAAAATGATTATAAAGTAGCTGAAAACCTGTAAGTATGTCATTCTATACGGTTGATTGAGAACAGAAGATATAGTTTTATTGAAGTCAGCAGAAAGTCAACTTGTGAAGACATTCTCATATGAAAGCAGATAGAGTTCCAGAGCTCATATAGGAAACCAAAAATGCTTGCAGGTTTGCTGTATGGGGGCATGGTGGCTGAGTAAGAAAGCACTTGGCTTCCATATTGAGGGGTCACAAGTTCAAATCCTGGCTAAGAATGATTTTGAACCAGGATTTTTAAGAAACCCCTAATCCACTCAACTTGGGAAAGTAAAGGTGATGGTCAATGTGCTGGCCACATGACACCCTTGTTAATTGTTGGCAGATGTATCTTTTATCTGCATTGCAATGTTTCAAAGGGGCACTTAAATCTGCAGTAACTGTCAGTCAAGATTTTTTTTTAAAAAAAGTCATTTTTATTTGATAGATTTGGTACTATGACTTGATTTCATTTGTGAAATCATCAATTAGCTTTATACAGGAAGTTTATTAGCCTATACTTAGTGGTTTCAAATTACATACCAGCATTGAAAAATAAGGCAAGGTCTAATACATGATGTGCTGAATAAGGTGGGATGGGGAATGAAATGAACATTATTGCTTACTTAAGAAAGATATTATTGTAATTTTTTTAAAAATGTGAAACAACACTTTTTGATAGTTTTAAAATAACAAAACAAATAAAAATTTACATTTGGTCCCTTTTACAAAAAGAAAAATAAATAACATTAAACATAATCATAAAATTATAAAATATTAAAAAGTAAAAAAAAAATGAACAAGCTGTTATACCTAATTAGTAACTCTGTTTTGTTTGTATTCTTAAAGTAATCTTGACAAATTTTTGTTTGTTCTAGTTTTATTTTAAACTGGCAGCTGCTAAGAATTTTGACACCAGCCATGTGACAGTGAGGTATTAAAACCCAAACCTTTGAATATAGCATTGTTATTACACTCCCAGACAGAAGTTGTTCAGAAAAGCAGATGGAGGCAAGCTCCCATAGACCTAAAGTTCCAAGATTCAATTCTTAGGACAATTACAAAGAAGAAGAAGAATTATGAAACAATAATAATATGAGAAAAATTGAATTTTTAAGATTAGGTCATGACTGGATGCTCCCATTTCTTAACAGCACACACAAAAATGTCCTGAAACTGGGTATGGCAAAATATGTAGGTCACAGCTGGGGCTGTGCAGCCACAGTAAATACTGCATTCCTTACTAATCTTCGGACTTGAAGACAAGCCTTATTATTATTATTATTATAAGAAGAAAAATGTGTATTTCAAACCTTACATATATTATATTACTTGATAATCCAAGACTTATTAATTTAAACTCACAATTACTACTGATCTGTGCTCAGAAACCCTAAAAAAAATATCTCTGTACAGAGCTTTATGTAATACTCTGCAGGTGAAAGTTCATGTATTTAAAAAAAATGGCAGCTAGAACTTTGAAAAAACATACAAACATGTTTGTTTGGATGATGGAGACTCATGTTCACTCTTTGTATCACTTCGTTTAGACAATGGATCCTCTAAGATCCTCTAAGAACTGCTGATGGCCTCTTCCTGCTAACCAAAAAGGCTGACATACTTAATGGGTGGACAGAGCACCATAGTTTGCTTTGTAGCAACAAAATGGTTGTCTCTGAAGAGTCCCTCAAACAAAACGCTTGTCTCTGAAGAGTCCCTCAAACAAAATGGTTGTCTCTGAAGAGTCCCTCACTGTAACCCCAAAGGAAACAGTGAAAATAAAACTTGACAAATATTCAAGTGTTGTTGAGGTTGAACCAGCCATTGGGAAGCTTAAAAGGCATAAAGCACCTGGCTCTGATGGCCTTCCAGAAAATGTTTATACAGGTGGTACTGCTCTAATGGAAAGGTTACCAGCCCTCTTCACTTGGTGCTGAAAATCGCAATGATCATTATAAAGTTGTGTTTGAACCAGGCCTGCGAAAATACCAAAACAGGAATAGGGAATAAGCCCAGCCAACTATTGCTAAACTGATTGCCGCAGACTCTAATACCAAGAACAAAGGACATATATATCTTGTCCCAAGGGGCATACTTATTAAAAAAGAAACATGTTAAAAGGTGCTTTGACAAAAGTGCTCAAGATTTACCAACACTAACAGTAAACCAGGAAGAAAATGTTGGCAGCCACAAAAGATAATTGGTCAGGAAACACAAAAGAACTTAAACACTGAAACCAATATTCTATTAACTAAAAAAAAATCATCCATCGAATTTCCAGCAAGAGCCAACTACAAATGAAACCTACAATTCAATCAACTCTCCATCAAATCACACTAAACCAACAAAAATTGATACATACACTAAGAGACCAGTACCAAGATGACGAAGGAAAGATACTGTATGGAAAATATATATCTTATGCATTCAAACCATTACTGTGTCATTATTTTTTTGTTTCATAAAAAAAGATGTTATATTATTAACTCTTTGTTTTGTAGTGTTGGAGTAATCTAACCTGATTTGGGAGAAAAGGGAGGGGGTCCTAAAATGGCAGCTGCTAAGAATTTAGAGGAAAACTAATAAATTGTTTTTCAATTTTAGTCTAAAAGTGTGTTTTTTCAATACTTGCTTGTCTTGTTCTTAACAAAAAAAAAAAAAAAATAGCCGAATAAATAAAGGTAAGACTCAAGGAAAAAAAAAAAGTCTGAAGTTCAAAGACAACTTTGCATCTGTTGATTAGCCATAATAAAAACACTCTACTTAACCAGATTTTAAGGACATTTTTAACTAATGATAATAAATAAAAACTTGTAGATCTAATAACAACAAATGTTAAAACAATCCTATTTCAAGTTGAGCACTACTATTGTAAAGTATTCATATCAAAATAAGGTCACTACTTCACATTGGTCTCCTAGAGAGTTTTAATTGAATAAATTAATGCAGAAAAACAACTAAGAAAGTCAAGTTACTCAAGAAGTAAAAGTTTTGAACCAACAAAAGTGGCTCCTATCATGCCAGTGATGTAGGCCCAACTAGTTTCCTTAAGATAAAATAGAAGAAAACATTGTAAGTTTATACTACTAGATCTAAGTTTATACCACAGACTGCAGGAAAGAAGCAGCACAGAGATCTGAGCAAAGAGGGGTAGAGGACGTTTTGAGTGAAATAATATTAAGGCCTACACTCAAGATTGGCTGAGTGATAAAGCACTTGGCTTCCAGACGAAGGGGACTTGGGTTTGAATCCTGTTAAAGTCGGGCATTTCAAATTTCCAGATTTTTAAGGTGACTATGAGTCCACCCAACTCGTTGACATTCGTTGGGGAAAAGTAAACGAGGTTGCTCATTTTGCTGGCCAGAAAAAAAAAAAGAACCTTTGAATCATCTGCCCCATAAATCACAAGGTTTGATAGGGTTTCTTTAATACTTTACTTACTTAACGACACTGAGATTATAATTAATTATTACTAATGTACTTAACTGTCTATTTATATAAAGTGTTTTCATGGTTAGCAACAGCAGTGATGCTCATTCAGCCCACAAAAACTGTGTTATACAGTACCCTAGAGCTTCTCCCCAGAGAAATTGCTGAGGGTTTTTTTTTATTACCTGCCATGGCCTTAAAACCTTTCAGAAATTTATTTGGCCCAGAGGTCCACTTTGGCTGGCCACCCCTTATTTAAAGACCTAGAAATTAGCACTTAAATCAATAGGACTAATCAAATCCTTAACTCTTTCTCTCCTAACTGACGATACAAACGTTGATTCCATCAGAATGTGGTAAATAATTACGGAGAGAAAGAGTTAATAAATTATAATGTTAGAAATTAAATATTTTTAATGACTAAGACAGAAAAAGCATCTGTGTCAATCTAAATCTCAAAGTCAAGACAATGTAAAATTCAAACTACACTTACAATACTTCAAACCATCAAATTATGTCATAAAAAAAAACATTCCAAAATTAGATAATGTATTCAAAACAAACTTGTATAGAAAATCAGTAAGTTATACATGTACTAAACAGATAATTTAACAAACAGATTTAAGCAGACATTCTTTGTTATAATATATATAGATAGATAGATCAGGACCAAGTTCAGTAATGGAACATCTTTGGCTGTGAATGGAAGAAATGGTAATTTCAGCAAATGGCAGAACAAGTTTGGAACACACACAAAAAAAATATTCTGGAGCTTGTCATGCCCCATGGATGTTATAATGATCATGAAAAATAATAATAATTAAAAAAAAGAATGCAGTCAGTGTAAATGTTGCATGGTTCAGCTCTAGATGAGGTAAACATTTAATGCTGTCAATTAGTTTTGACATGGTTGCATATAATCACATAGAAACACAGTACACCTTTACTGTACAAAAAATACAAAGTTGATTAAGATATCAACCCTAATGTTCAACATTTGATTCCGTCCAGAAAACTCATCATAAAAAAAAACCCAGTAAAATACAAGTGGCTTCTAAAAGAATGCATTCTAAAAGTTAGACCTAGTATCTTTACATGCCAAATTTAAAACTTTGTTTTCACCAGTGTTGACACTAGTGACATTTTTTGAGTGACAAAAAATGGTCAAAAAAAAGAATTATAAAAAAAAATAGGGTCCAAACATAAATTTTAAAAAAGTATTAAAAACAAAATTATAATTATACCCTAAAATTAAGAGTATCATACAATATTTCACTTGGCATAAAATCCATGTGTCATCTTGGAGTGGATCCCAAAATTAAAACAATATAAAACCTTTGGATAACTTTTTACATTGGTGAGAGAAGCATTGTAAAACAATTTATTTTGGAGTTCCATAAAAGCATTGCTGACATGACCCCTGAAGCTTCTTCCCAACATGCAGTTTAGAACATAGCTTCCAACATGTTGTTTAGACACAGCTTCCAACATGCTGATTAGAAATAAGCCATCAAATTTCCTAGTCAGACATTGAATTATATTTTGAGGTTCTTGAGGTTATGACATTGTCAAAGGCTTTAAAAATAAACTGGTTATGAACATTTACAGAACTTGCATAAAACAGTTCAGTTTGCTAGCAAGTATGATGTTAGGTCTTTATGCCTTGTTGTTGGGAATGCAGACATGTTCAAAACACTTGATCAACAAGGAAAGGTTACCCTGACCTAAAATTATCTTTTTTTTTCTTTTAATTTAGAATATCTTCAAGGAAGTGAAAAAATTCATCTGGATTGGTTGTGGCTCCAGGAGAAGGGCCACCCATACTGTATTCTGTGTTGGTGGCTCCTGGTGATGGTCCACCCATGCTATACCCTGTGTTAGTTGCCCCGGGGGAGGGGCCTCCCATGCTGCTGTACCCAGTGTTTGTGGCCCCTGGAGATGGGCCACCCATACTGTAACTGGGACTTGCCCCATGGACATTCATTTGAGTGACCTGCATGCTCTGATGTTGCTGCATCACCATCTGCCCAGCACTGGGCATCATACCATGCCCCACTCTGTTCATCTGGCTGGGCATGGGAGCCCTGACTTGCTGCTGTTGCTGCATCTGGGCCATGCTTGAGGCAGTCGCTGTAGCCATGGAGACAGAAGTGGGCCCATTACCATAGTGAGGGGAGCGCTGGTACTGCATCATGTGTGAGGACATTGACGATTGGGCCATCCCATGAGTTGCAGCAGGCATGACTGGCCTAATACCAGAGTGCTGACTATTTATCATTGGGGCTCGAGGCCAATCTGTGTGTGTTCTTGGCTGAGCTATATTAAGTCCATCAGGTCCTACATTCATATTAGGCGGCCTTTGGTTTCGCATTATTGCACTGGTATAGGTAGATGAGGAGTTCCTAGAAGTTGAGTCAACTGTAGAGTAAGCCGGTGGCTGTTGCATTTGTTGCTGTTGCTGTTGCATTTGTTGCTGTTGCTGTTGATGAAATCCCGGAGGAACATTTGGTGTGACCTGGGAGATGTTCCCAATGTGAGAATTACTGGAAGGAAGTTGACTCGTCATTGACTGCTGTTGTTGCATGGCTGTCATCTGTGAGGATTGCATCATCCCATTCACAGACTGTGAAGACGGCGTAGTCCCAGCTACTTCACTTTTCACATTTCCATAAGCCGTTGTTTGGTTGACCATGTTCTGCATAGTCTGAAGGGGGTTAGCATTGCCAGCAGTGGGTGTTGAGCTAGGAAAGCTCCCTTGAGATCTAGAATTGGTGTGCATTTTATATTCCGGGGGTGGTCTGTTCATGTACTGAGGAGGCATTCGGCCTTGTTGTTGCTGGTCCATTCTCATTTTCTCCATCATCTGCATTTTCATCTGTTCATTGACCATCTGCTGCTGATTCATATTGAAAGTCTGCTGTTGGGTAAGAGAGATGGGCTGGGAGGAAGGCTGCATCTGAACCTGCTGTGACTGGGACATCTGCAAGCTGTGAGACCCGTGGGTCACTTGGAGCTGCTGAGACTGGATGATCTGCATCTGGTGAGGGGTGGCCTGCCCTGGAGAAGGTTTGAAGTGGCTCTGCACCTGGTTCTGTAATTGCTGTAAGGAGGAAGGTGAGTTGTGCTGACTCTGCTCAGAGGTGTAGTGAGTCAGGGGTTTAGTAGATCCATACACCATGTCAGGTGTCATCTGTGAAGCATCACCTAGGTGGTGACCTGCTTGATGGCTGTAGGGGAATGGCGACGGCGTATTAGGTACTGAGCGATATAATTGCGAATAGTTGGGCGGAAAGCCCCCGTTGCTAAAGTGATCCATGGGATAGCCCGGACTGTGCTGGTGCTGATGTTGAGCCGCCATCTGCTTTAATGTCTCAGCAGCTGGTCCAGTGGGCTCTGGTATGGCAGACGGAACTGAAATGTTACTGGGATTGGTCATGTTTTGAGTGGGGTCGAAAATGCTGCTCAGGGAGCCCCCAGGACCCAGATTCGAGTAAACTGTCTTAGAAGAGAGTCCTGGTGAAACACACGCTAATGATCCAAACATATTGGCTGATTCATTGCTTTCTGAATCCCTCTGAACTTTGACATAAATTTCATTGAACTCATTGAGGTCTCTAAGAAGCGAAGGTTCTATGTTATCCTCCTTTTCAATACTATCCAGTATATCCTGAATCTCGTCAATGTCACAGTTGTGTATACCTAGGTCCCCAACAGAGGAATGGTCTAATTGGCTGTTGTGCACAGAGGAAGAGGAGGTGGGAGTGTTGATGTTGTTGGAGCTTGATGTGCGAATGCTGTCATCAGATGGCTCCTGCTTACACTGAACGCTTGTCAACACGCTATGGCTAGTGCCTCCTTGATTGGGAGAGTTGGAGTTCCCATAGAGGGAGCTGACCGTCACATTGGTGTGGATGGTTTGGGAGGTGTCCTGCTGAGGGTGGCCGCTGATTTGCTGGACGATCTGAACAGATAAACTGGGCAGTGGGTTGTGTTTGGCGTTCCCACCGCCGCCACCACCCCCACCAGCACCGGCTCCACCCCCGCTGTTGTTGTTGGTCTTGCTATTCTTACTGCCCGTGTGCTGATCCTTATCTGTGAAGTTAAAGATCGTCTCGGATGCAGTAGTTGCCACTGGTGTCCCTCCTGTAGATGTAGTCGTCTCTGTGGTCACACTTGGCTCTATTTTCTGCTTCAGTTTCTGAGGAACAGAAATATATAAACTTTGAATTAACATTTATACAAGGGTTATATGATTGATGCACATTTTTATTTCTATGCTAAATATAGTGATGAGAATAAAGTCAAATATTCTTTTGTTTCGGCAGGTTTCTGCAAAATAATCACAATTTTGTTGTTGTTTTGTAACAAAGGGTAACACTCTTCATCTGAAGATGAAATCAATGTAAAGCTTATTATGTGAATATTTTTAAAAATAATTCAGTGAACATGTCAATGTTTATATTCTGTTAGTATCTGGTGGTCAGTTTTCTCTACCTATTTTGCCAACTGGGCCACAGAAAGATAGTTTTTTTTTTTAATTGACTATTTTCAATGTTTTTTTACTTTGTCTTTTTTAATGCAGTAATATCCAATTCTTTCATGCTGAAAGCACAAGATTTTAATACAAGGGTCAAGAGCTGCACTAAAAACAATGTTAAAAGATGAAACAAGCAAAATATATATTTTTTTTAAATATTTTTTCCCGGGCATGCTACTCTGCCTCATAGTGGCGCCCGGGTGGGAACGATCGTAGGAGGAAACCATTAGGCTAAAGGGTAGCAAAACAAGACTCCCATGGGATGCCTAAGGGGGTGCGAGAGGATCCTCATTGCACTGTGCGGAGTTGTAAAAAAGCTCCCACAACCTTGTCACAAAAGGCACTGTTCCTCAAGGGGCCGTTACATAAATGGCGTGTCCCACACAGTTAGCCTGGTATAGAAAAGGAAAATGGCGGGGTCTTAGTATATGTAGCCTCTTGCCGTGAGTCTGACCCACCCGTCAGACAAAACAGTGTACACTGTTCTCATTCAGGCCAGTGAGAGGGATCTCTTGTTCACTTTTGCTGGTCTAGAGTATCAAGAGCTGATGGCTCAACTCTACCTGACAGTTTAAGAAGAAAAATGTTTTCTCAAGCAACAAAGCTTATTTAAGGGGGAACAGCTCCATAATTATAATCATATCTCTTCGATACTTTAGGGTTTATTTCCCTATATTGATATCAATTTAAATAATTAATAACAACTACTTTGACTAATTGGATATTTTAAAATTAATTCATGTTTTGTTAGATGAGGCCAAAATTAACTCTTTCTCTCTATAATTATTTTCCATGATCGGACAGAATTATTTATTTTGTTCATATTTAGTTAACTTCCCTGTTATGATTAAACTTATTTGTAATATAATTGAAGGGAAATGCATGCCCTTTTTATTTAACTAAAATTAATGTTATTAAAAAAAAAAATATGTAAATGGGGTGAAATCAACAATGGTATTGTCAACTACGAGAGAAAGAGTTAATTTGTTAGGAAAGAACAAAAGACTAAAACCTGAAGGCATGCTAGTTCAGTTATTATATATTGACCCCCTTTTTTTCTGTCCTGGCCACTAAGACAACATTAGCTACATCTATGATAACCAGTGGATGTACCTAATTGGTACAAGCTTTTTTTTTTTTTTTTTTCCAAACTTTCTTTAAATTTTTTACCCTGTTCTGCTATCACTGCAGACAAGGTCAAAAAAAAAAATATTTATATAAAAAAAAATTATGGTTATATTCTGAGTGAGAAGAAAGATAATTAGCTCTGTTCAGCAACCAGAGATGATGATGGCTGCTAGGTGCTCAGATTTCTCCAGACATACCTCCCCCTTCTCTGCCCCAGCCCACAATCAGGAGGTAAGTTTTGTTAGGGGAAAGTCACATGTGTATATTATGTGAGACTTTTTAAAATCAAAACATGCATACATTTTGAAAAATTTTCACATATCTTATCTTATAAAATACAGATGTTACTTCAAAAAAGATGATTATGTCCTAAGCGTCATGCATATTAACCAATAACCTAAATTCTGCCAAGTCTCTTGTTTTCCTGGCTAGCTCAAGCTACTCCTTCCATGCTCTAATTGAACTAGGGTAGAAGGAGCATTTGTACAAAAATGTCCTAGCATATGAAATGAGGAATGTGCCCATATCTTTGTGACTTTAAGTATTTTATTAGGTATGTTTTTGTATTTGAAGATTATGGTTCAGTGTTTTATGCATAATTACTACTTTACTTTAGTCTTTTTGTCTTCTCTACTAAATGCTTTCTAAATTTAGAGATTTTACTAAAGGTAATTCTCTAGTCAAATGTTAATGTTCTTAAAGTATATTTAGTCAAAGTTACATAAATCTATAAAACATTATGTAAA
Source organism: Biomphalaria straminea (assembly GCA_021533235.1). Taxonomy (NCBI): domain Eukaryota; kingdom Metazoa; phylum Mollusca; class Gastropoda; family Planorbidae; genus Biomphalaria; species Biomphalaria straminea. Next base: position 19,961 of record JADKLZ010004418.1, on the reverse strand, counting down.
ATTTTATAATAATACTAACTAAAAAAAAAAAAATAAAAACACAAAAAATTAGTTAAATCAATTGACTTGGATGGCTGTAGCTACTAGCAACTGTGGGACATAAGACAAAACTATTATGATTTAAGTGACTCTAAATTGCAATATTGAACAGTGAAATTAAGTTTTAATTATAATCAAAAAATTCAGAGTAAAACAAAGTAAACTCACACACTCACACTCTATATTTCACACATTATATATATATATATTATGATTATAATATAATAAACCCCAATATGAAATGTTTATTCACTTTTTAGATTTATTCATATACAGTGACACTACAGAACATATTTACTTTGATAAGGTAATGTCTCTTTCTCACAATATTTGCTTTTTTTAGTTGCAGTCAGCAGTTTTATACACAAATATATTGTGTGTAATATTATATATGAACACCCTACCCTCAAACACACATATAATTGAATATAAGTCTTAGTAATCTCTAATCATATCAAACAATCTGCACCCTTTCAGCGACATACAAAGGGGTGTGTGGGGGGGGGGGGGAAATTAAGTGAAATTAGGTCAAAAATGGTTAGTTAGACAAGGGAAACAACTCAATTATTTTGATTCTGACTCATTTTATTTTGACAGGGGCTCTTTCTGTAGCAACACTGCTTTTGATGGGGGGGCTATTACCACAATTGCAAGTAATAAGTAGAGTGTTTACAAATATGAAATGCGGCTGGGACAAAAGAACGTGAACAAAAGGAAACAAGAATGAGCAATCTATGTACTAAATGGGAACGATCACACGCTAACGTTGAAACACATCGGGCAGTGGCGTCACTAGAAGTGCAGGCCGCACCGGGTTACACTGACCCAAGTGACGCCACTGACAGCGGGGCTCTTGCGTTTAGCTGAAGCAAAAAGCATTTTATTGTGAGTATTTATATATATATATATATATATATATATATATATATATATAT
>JADKLZ010004418.1:0-18887 GCA_021533235.1 Biomphalaria straminea | reverse complement strand
TATATATATATATATATATATATATATATATATATATATTGTTATTACTAAGCTACGATACACTATACCAGCGAGTCTTCCATTGATATTTATTGTAATCAACACAAAGAAATGGTCTGTAACACAAACAAGTGATTAGAAGCCAAGCTATTTCATACAGTCAGAATGGCATTGCTCTAGTTACAGCTTCTACAGTACACATGAACACACGTAACACACACTGACACACGAGATTCACAAAACAATAGACTACATAAAAAAAAGGCGATGAACGACACGATTGGGCTAACACTGACCACGATTGGGCTAACACTGACCACGCTGTCCACTTAGAATACAAACACACATATGTAAGACCTACTACACAGCAGAAAACTGAAGCAAGTTGAGTATTGAGAAGAATAACGTTTGGCCAAGCGCTGAAACAAAGAACGATGTACATATTTTACAGTCAAGATGGCAGCACTCTTTTCTGAAATAGAAAGTTGAGAATTGTGTATGGCGAAGTGATGGACAGGGCATGCAGCACGAATAAAGAGATTAGAGAATATATGGTGAAGTAGTGGACAGGGAATGAACCACGAATGTCGAAGCGGGGGGCCCCACGACAGTCTCGTTAGCATTGGGCCACTGGACGTCTTAGGTCAGCCAATATATCGCTTGCACATCTAGATCTATTATACCTCCAAACCTCCAGCAGGACGGCGACTGATCGCGTTGGGCAGGGTTCGAACCCGGGACCATATTACGACAGTCCAGAGCGCATACCACACGATCAGGCAGCTATCCTTTTCACTCCTGTGTTACACAGTTAAGATTAACTGACTTTGTCTGTCTGATTTTGTGAATTCTTTCGCACCATTTTTCCCACTTCTCGGGTCAACTAGAAATTCTGGACAATTATTCATTGTCGGTGGCGACACGTCTACTAGTGAAAATATTAGTAGTAATTAATTAATTTTCATTTATATAGGAAACAATGCCGCTTACATTCATCACAAGTTCATCATCTATGGGCTCGCTATCTCTGTCTATGGGCTCGCTATCTCTGTCTATGGCTCGCTTTTTGAGGAGCTAATCTTTGTCTATATGGCTCGCTTTTTGAGGAGCTAATCTTTGTCTATATGGCTCGCTTTTTGAGGGGCTAATCTGTCTATACGGCTCTCTTTTTGAGGAGCCAATCTGTCTATATGGCTCGTTTTTTTGAAGGAGCTAATCTTAGTCTACTGACTCGCTTTTTTTTAGAGATCATTACTAACTCTCGATCCATAGATTGTTTTATCATCTTCACCCCTATGTAGTGCGATCTAAGGCTTTTTCTTTCCACTAGTCAACATCTATGTCCATCGCTTAAAGTTCACGTTTAATTACATTCACTTAATGGAAGATGGGTGGCAACCAGTTTTTTTCCTAATGTCCATCATTTAAGAGCGACAAATTTTCTTTGTGCCCATAATCTTTTATGCCTATCGCAAGTTACTCATCATCTATGGCCGACTAGCTTTCACTGAGTTTATCGCAAAATGCACATCATCTAAGGGCGACTAGTTTTCCTTGTGCCTATCGCAAGTTGTCCATCATCTAAGGGCGACTAGTTTTCCTTGTGCCTGTCGCAAATTGCCCATCATCTAAGGGCGACTAGTTTTCCTTGTGCCTATCGCAAGTTGTCCATGGATAAAGTCAGTTTGACGTAACAACTAGTGCCGGTACCTGAGAACATAAAACAAAGATATACTGCTGCAAGGGTGAAAACTGTATAAAAAATACAATAGCCATGCATATATGTGACCCTGCGGGACTAAGTTAAATAGAGGACAAGGCCTACATGAGAACATAAGTTAGTAAAAAATACCAACGTTAATGCAGCGACATATAGAATTTATGTATGGCCAACACTTCACGTAGTTAGAAAATTATGAAAATTAATTCAACTCCAATGCCCACACAAAAACACACAGAGAAACTTGGCGCTATTAAGGCCTGCTCATCCCACGTCCAGTCTCCATCCTTCCAACTAGACACGTGATCCCGAACTGGGCTTAAATTTAGGAGTGACCGGACCAGTAGAGGGGCCCCAATCTGAACACCAACACAGTAACACTAGTAGCCTTAAAAAAAGTGGCGCCAAGCACATTCAGCGCCGCTAGAATGCTAGTAAAAACAAATAGATTTACTGAGACAGCTGAATGCATTAGGCCTCACCTAATGATATTTACGTAGAGAGAACTTGTCATTTATTTAACTGGGGGACAGCGTTGATCGTAATGGTGTCGTGTTATTGTAACGCACTCTGTTTTAAAAGTTGCATGCACTTTGTGTCAGAACAATGGGAACAGTTATACGTTACGTCTGAGAATTACAACGTACACGGAGTAGGAATTACATTAAAGTGTGCACAGTGTAGGAATTAAATCCACATATTTGTAGGAATCACATTCCAGTGTGCACATTCTAGGAATTGTGTTATCTTCTTATTTTATACAATACATACGTTAATTTAAAAAAAAGAAGTCATGCATCTAATCATACGTATTAACCAATAACTTAATTCTGCAAAGTCACTGGTTTTCCTGGCTGCACAGTGTTGGAACTACATTTCTATAAGCACAGTATAGGAATTATAATGCAGCGTAATCAGAGAAGAAATTACAATAATGTGTTTACATTATACTGATTATAGAAACTACATAACTAAATGCAGTCTAGGAATTAAATTACTGTGTGCACATTTCAGGAATTACATTCAGTATGAAAATAGCTTAACAATCTGCATTGACTAAGAAACGCAACGCACCACTATGTCTAATGTGCACTGTCTAGGAATTCCATTTCAATTTTTCACAGTCTGTGAATGAATTGCAGTGCGATCAGAAATGACAATCACATTGCTGAGAAACATTCTGCCTAACATTACATGGTGTATTGCTTTACATTACATTGTGCACTGCCAAAGAAAACTGTGCACTGCTAATTATAACAATGTGCATTGCTTAAGATTATACAATATGCAAAGCCGAAGATTACACTGTGCATCGTAAAGATGAATTCCTCATCAATGCGGATAAATAACAATGTGCACCATGTAGGCAGCAAGAAGCACGTACTTGACCAAGCTTAGCTTCTTTGCCGGCACGCTAGGGGGTGCAGTGCACTTGACTGGCAATCAATAATCCATGTGCATTAGCCTTGAATGTGCTAGTGCATAGGCGCTGGTAAACAAAGCAGTGTGTGAAAGGCAGAACAGCAAGGCGTCTAATGTGTATGCTCCATATTGCACTGTATGTGTATGTTCCTTATTGCACTCTATGTGTATGCTCCATATTGTACTCTATGTGTATGCTTCATACTGCACTCTATGTGTATGCTCCATACTGCACTCTATGTGTATGCTCCATATCGCACTCTATGTGTATGCTCCATATCGCACTCTATGTGTATGCTCCACACTGCACTCTATGTGTATGCTCCATACTGCACTCTATGTGTATGCTCCATACTGCACTCTATGTGTATGCTCCATGTTTTGAAATGATGGCGTAGACTGAACGATAACTGTGTTTACCTACAGACCAGTCAACAAGTTAGGCGGATCAAGAGGACGTGATGATGGATATAACTGCTTGTTTGGGAGCCCAGTTAGGGGGAGGCCCTCTGGAGGTAGGCGAGAGGCTTCACATGAGGGGAGAGTACAGGGGTCCCTACTAGTGTGGGAATCATAAACAACATCGCTACATGAAAATCTGACGAATATGTGAATGTTATATAAAAATGACAACTGCGTCTAACTTAAATCCAGGCTGGGAGACTTTAGTTTAGTGTATCCCAACTGTGCTCCACGGAAACCTAGTTTCCGCGAGATCAGAATAGGCGTTCTACTAACTACTGGAATAATTAACTAGTTGGCTACCGAGTGAATTAATATCTCTAAAAAATAATAGCAAAATGTTTCGCTCAATGCTCAGAATGTTAAAAGTGTTCTGTTAAGGAAAGATTTAGGGAAACACTACTTGTGTCAATTGTTCTAAGTTACCAATACCGAATAGTTTAATATACATTGTAATGAAAGAGTCTTGTTCTAACGAACGCTTAATAAAGCTGTTACAGAAACATCCTATTAGCTTGTTATGTTTCATGGGTTAAAAATTAAACAAGCAAAATAGTAACAAATCCTTTTTTTTTTAAATTTAGAAACAAATTTTATCAGGGGGGGGGGGGAACCCCGCATTAACAACTTCAAATCTAAATGTCGAAGCTATTTCCCTTATTCGATTTTAAACAAAAATAATGAATTCCCAATAATTAATTGACTAATTGGATTCTTTTTTTTTTAATTGATTACCGTCTTATTATGCATACCACATACGTATATAAAGTTCCCACTTGATCCGAGATTGGGTGTATGACAAATATGGTGTACACCTTTCTACATATTTAGCCAGACACGTGACTACTGAAGGATTAATTTCCCAATTTTACAAGTAATTATGAGACTAATTGGTTACTTTTTGTTTTATTCATGTATTGTCTACGTCAATGAATAATTGTGCAAAGTTTCAACTTGAGCCTACATTTGGGAAGTGGGAGAAGTCACGTGTGCAAAATGTTTGCAAGACAAAGTGAGTTGATATCAGCTTTGTAAAACACTGACTGGAAACTGGACGGGAATTTGGAAAACAACTCTAATGATTCCCATAAAAATTTGAGTTCGTATTTTTGGTGGGGAAAAATAACTGATTGGCCACGCGGTGAAAACTCTGGTTTGACAGTTATAATTTTTTTTTAAATATAATCTTAGCTAAAAATTATATTTGGCTTCCCACTGTTTTTTTAAGCATGGTTTCTATTTATCTCGTTTGTGATGTAATCTTCAGAGAATAATGAAATATAGAGCTTTAGTGTTATGTACTAATGAGGGAGTAGGTGTATATATTCAAATTAGGTGTAACAAATTTGAATAAATGCTATTTAAACGACAAAATAAATAGAACACGCAAGTGTATACATTAACAAAATATGTATGCAGTTCTTACATGTTTGAAATATATGTGTATATTTATGTATTGCATTTTGTTTTCCCTGCGAAAAATTAATTTAAAGTAAATCTTTTGGTTTTTAGATCCGGTTTAGGGGGTGGTGCATATTTAATAATTAATTTTGTATACAACACTTTCGTCGCGACTTGGGATATTAAGTAGGATAAACAAAACCCGTGGTATACACAATACGTTTTTCACTTTCTCTTTCCATCCCTAGCACTTCTCTCTGTCTCTCCGTCTCTTTTTCAGTCTCTCTCTCTCTCTCTCATCGTTAAAAAAAAAAAGGATAATTCTACCACCATGCATTCTCTCAATTAAGTGAACTATGTTAGTGGCGGGGGTAAAAGGCGGGCGGTTGGCGGGGGGGGGGGGTCGAAAGAGGGAGAAGGGCGCGGGCAGGCTGAGTAGACGTAGTATCAGACACTGGTTGTTTCTACCTGATATAGGTCATGTTTATCGTGGACTTCAGTGGAAAGAAGATTGGGAAAGTGGGGATGATCGTCAGGTCAACAACAGTAGATGTACACAGATAACTGACAGGGCATTCACGTGACTACACACTTGAACACACGTACACAGAGACGCACACACACGCGAACACAGAAACCTCAAGAATACCAGGCATGCTTCTGTAATGAAAAATTAATTTTTAAAAGAAATCGTGTTTAAATTATACAAATAAACAAAACCAAAAATAAAACAAAAATTATAATGAGAAGTTTAAATTGTTACGCCACCATACATAATCAGTGGTAGTAAATAAAAGTAGACGCTGTTTTAGGTAACATGCATAAAATGTATGACCAGCAAAATAGCCAGCATCTGTTTAAAACTCAACATTCAACAGTTTTGTTATATATGGCACATTTATTTATTTTACATATTTTCGGATATTCTTTCATTATTAAGGATCAGTATTACACTCTAGCCCAAACATACCGCAGGACGGCCGTGGATGGCAGCGGGAGGTTTGGGTGACTCATCGCCCAGAAACTCTTAGAACGTCAAGATGTCCAAGGACGTGAAGAAGTCTTAGGGCGCGAAGATGACTCATCTTATAAAATGCAGACGTTACTTCCAAAAAACAGAAGATGATTACATCCTACGTGTGTTTCTAGGTCAATCTGTGAACCAATGACTAACATTTGCAAAGTCATTGTTTTTCCTGGCTGACTCAGGCAACCCATTCCATGCACTAATAGCTGTAAGGAAGGTGTCTTAGGACGTCAAGTTGTCAAAGAAATGAAACGACGTGATGAAGGTCGTAAAGATGCTCTGACGTGATAAAGTTCTTCTATAGTGAGAAGGAACAATACTCAATATACGAGGACAATAAACCACCGAATCAGATACCCCATTTGAAATAAACCGTGCTGAGATTACTCCCTTAGAGCACGGAAGAGGAAGCGTGCAGTGAGTTGTAGGGTCGCCTTATCCCCGTACAAGGACAGACCCTTTGCCACACATGGACCAGTTTTCTCTCTCTCATTACCTTGTCCCGATCGTTCATCTTGCAGAGCGCGACATTCGTAGAGAATGTGCTCTATTGTCTCATCGTCCTCGAAGCAATGGCGGCACCGTGTGTCGAAATTTTCCCTCCACCGCCCAAAGTACGCACCAATTGGGCAGTGTCCGACTCGGAACTGGGCAATAAACCACCTGCACATCGGCTCGTTTGCGTTCTTCGATGCAACCAAATGTAGGCAGCTACTCCTTGAGTTACTTCTGCCAATCTGTATCAAAAGTGTACAATATTGACATGCCGCAAAGGTGATGAAATGGATCAGTTTTGCAAAAAAAAAAAGCTGCCTATTCGTCAGGTATGCGCTTTGAACTGTTGTTTAATGGTCTCCATGGTCCCAGGTTTGAATCCTTCGCTGCCTCCACACCGTCGTCCTGCGGGAGGCACTCTACTACCTATAAAATGTTTCCTAATGGCTTGTGTCACACAAATGATTACAAAACGTACAACCTTTATTTGGTAAGTAAACCCTCACCCTCTTAAAGTCTTTCTGTAACATCAAACCAGATCAAAATAAACAAATTTAAAAGAGGAACCTACATCAAAAAACTTATATAGATCTAGAGAGAGACAAGGAAAACTCAATTCGTTTCTTGTGTGCGTGTATTGTCGCACAAGTAATATATATCGTCTAGTATATCCTCTAGTCTAGACACTAAATTGTGAGCGCACTAACCCTAGAACGAAATCTAAATCTAGGCATGAACAATAACCGCATATTACAATTTTTTACCTTTAGAGTTTAGCCCATAGACATAAATATAGACTGGAAAAAGGAAGTAACTTCATGTAACCTGAAAACATGTATATTGTATTCGGATTTCCGAATTGTGAAAATTTAAAAAATTGCATGATCTTCAGTCTTAGAGATTAAACAAAATTTTTAGACATAAAATAAAGTACACACAATAAGGTTTGTTGCTGAACATATATGTGTCAGACGCGAATAGCCCAATTTTTCTGTAAAGGAAATTACAAAAGTCATTTCTTCTATATATCTTCTATATAAAATTCAACCACAGACCTATATATATTACAATAAATTTACGTTTTTGATTTCGAGTTTCGATTTATTTAGTGGTTACTGTTTTACTATTGCATACCAAGTATTAGAGTTTAGAAAAACCCAGTTTCTTTTCTTGTGCAATTGTACATATCATTTCTCTGTTAGTAAAGTCCTATATTTAGATCTATGATCTAATTCCAGTCTAGATTCATAAAGGCCCTTTAAACTTGAATAGATCTAGTAATAGTATAGATTCTATCTTATGCTATTCCTATAGTCATTTTTTATTAGAATAAAGTATAGATATTAATAAAGACTAAAGTTGATTAATTATTAGATTATTATATATAGACATAGGACATAGATCTAATAATTTAGGCTACCGTAATACATTTACCATAATCTATACTTAACTTAATGTACTTAACTAGATCTATAGATCTATCTATAATTTAGTCAATCTAGATCTATACAATATTCATTATAATATTTCTTCTTATTTAATAAGTTAGTACTTAGACTTAGATCTATTATAGTTTATAATAAATTTACTTTTCAATGCCTAGACCTAATAAAAAAATGCTAATGATTTCTAATGACTGTTTTTTTTTATAGTAATAGGCCTACTAGATATAGGTCTAGACTTAACTTAAATCTAGTCTAAAATAATGACTGTCTAAGACTCGAGATGATTGAGACTTTCACATACAGATGTTGTTAGTAATACGGTTAATAATGTCGGCGGGCAAAAAACAAGGTTAGGAGGATACTTATTAGGGAACTCTTGTATGCTGATGGTGCAGATTGTAGCTGACTCTGATATTCAGCTCCAGACCCTGGTTTACAAACTATCTGCTGCTTGCCAGAAGTTCGGCAACCTGCAACCGCAGCTGTGTATCAAGGATTGGCCTCTTTAGCCACACAAGAAGTTGCAAAGGGAAAACATTGTCTCACGAGACGTAAAATGCCACAGAGAGAATGTCGGCTGAAAGTAAACTGTATTCATATATAAAATTCTTTTTTTTTTTTTTGTACTAAAAAAAATAGGTGCCGGTACTCATGATAGATTGCTAACTTTCAACTACTAATAAATTAACAATTAACGTTGAAATACTATAAAAGTAATAATTTTTCCCGACATTGAAAAAAGGTGCCGGTACAAGTACCGGTGCGTACCATCACAAAAATATATGTATAACTCAATCTTCTTTCATTACATTTTTTTGCGGGGTTATTGCTACTTAATACATTGATACCGGATCGATTTATATAGGGCCTAAGTATACAAGCAGGATCTCAAGCATTGGATATATTTATTTTTTAAATACAAAGTTTTATGGAAGAGGCAATTATGGGCGCCCACAGGGATGTGCCTCTGAATTCTGAGTAGTCACGTTTTAGCCATTAAAAAATATTAATGAAATACTTCTTCCAGGTGTGTTTTTTTATTACGTAGATGTAGATTTAATCAGAATCCAGGCGACGCAGTATACTAGAGAAAGCCGAGAAGATCGAAAAGAGCTGGGAAACCATAAAAAAACAAAACAACTAGCAATAGACTGTGGAGAGTGACGTGTTTTTGTTGAGGTCATATGTTCTATGAGGAACCCAAAGAAATGATGATGATGAGGGGTTGTCACGGTCAAAGAAGATCTTTGAAGGTAGCTTGAGTAAAAGGTATCATATGCTACAGTGCAAGTGATCTTGGAAGATGCTTCTTTTGAATAAAGATCTCATGACCGTGACAGACATTCCTATGGTGATTTAACAGAAGGCAGGAGATCCGCTTGTCTTCCACTGCTAAGGTACACTGGTGTATGCAAACGCGACATAAAGCTCTTCAAAGTCGGCACTAACAGCTGGGAAAAAGTGGCACTAGATAGATCCACAAGAAAAGTAACCTTTAAAAGAAAGTCCTCGATTGCAGATGCCAAGTAGAAATAATGGTGAAAGTACAAAGGATTGGCCTCTTTACTCACACAAGAAGTTAAAAGGAATAAAATCATTTAAAGTTTAAAATCATTAAAAAAAATAATTTTTCTCTTCATGAAATTGTGTATCGAAAAATGCCGGGTACTTGAAATAAGCTAGTACTAAAAAAACAACACAGATCTTGGGTAAAATACTCATCAAATAAAGTACTGTAAATGTGCACTTTCCCGCGCTATTTTTAACTCTTTTTCTTTTTATAGCCTCTATCTGGTTTGATCTCAACCACCCGTATTTTTGTGCATAATTTTTTTCTCTATCAGGCACACTTATTATTATAGCATAATAATGTCAGTTTAATTTATAAAGAGAACTGAAAAATGCAAAGTTATATAGGAAAAAAAGCCACTTCCGGCCCAATAGTTTTGAAAAACGATACGAAACGAAATAGCAGCAACAAACCCTATTGCAATTCACAAATTTTGGTTTCATAAAATAGTCTTATTGGCCAGTCTATATTTATTTATGTCTATGGTTTAGACACTATATTGGTGTCAGAAATCATTTCCTATTTCTCATGTTTCAGAGTCTTGCCAAAAGACATGTACATTTCGCACCATACGTCAGTCGCCTATAAATAATATGTTAGAAATGAACTAATAAACAATCTCTGCCAGGGTCGAAATTTGTTAAAATTCATTGTAGTCCCTTTAACAGTTCGGGTTGGTGGGAGTTTTCTGATGATGTTGCGGGTCTGAAGCAGCACTACCATATGACATGAAACGAGACTCTTCTTAGGAATGTTTAGGGCCTCGAAGGTGTCCTAAAAGTCAGTTTTCGTATTATTATTATGTTAGAAAAGAACGAGTATTCTTTCTCTGGCGGAGCCAGGGTCGAGTTTCGTTATTATTATTATTATAAAAGAACGAGTATTCTTTCTCTGGCGCAGCCAGGGTCGAGTTTCGTTAAAGGGAAACAAAATTCATTGTAGTCCCTTTATCAGTTTCCACTGAGGAATTTTCTGGTGATGTGGCAGGTCTGCAGCAGTACCGCCTTCTGACAGGCAACGAGAATGTTCCTAGGAATGCCAAGGGCCTTGAAGGTATCTGTGAGGTCATTTGTTATTATCCCCTCGGTTATTATTATTATTATTAACGTGTGGATCAGACAGAGAACAGCATAACATACTTTACTTAGCATGGAAAAAGTCTGATCCATGAGAATCGTGTTTAAATCTGCGTTTTTTTTTTTAATCTTTATAGAAACGGCCACTGGAGAGGTCTTATCCCCCCCCTCTCTCTCATAAGAAGGTTTAAGTTTAAAACTCTGATAAAATCAAACGAACGAAGGCGCCTCCTCGTGTGTCAGTGACTAGTGAGTGACATGTGTCAGTGACATGGCTACTTCAAACAGGCGCACTCATCGGCGCGATCTAGATCCAGCAGTTGATGTCTGACAGTTTGCGAGAGTGACATCATGCACTCAAGCCACACTCTATTGCGCGACGACACAGCCTAAAATAGGAGGGGGGGGGGTGATGTTTCGCTATTGTCCCCTTGATCCAGGTGTAGGCTAGCAAAAATAATTTCTGACGAACATTAGCCATCACCTAACGTTAAACTTTAAAATTATTTTTTTTTAGTTATCTCCCCTGCGGCTAATTTTAAGAAAGACAAAAAAAAAAACAAAAAACTTGTCTACAGCTAAGTTCAAACATTATGGGTTCAAACAAACAGAAAGAAAAAGAAGTAGGTCAGTGGGTTAAACCCATGGCAGGTCTACATCCCAGGAGGGTGATTGAGTACAAGAATGTGCAGTGTGAGTGTAACGCCATGGATTACGTGCATAGCGCACCCCCTTTCACTTGTACAAAATATAGATCTAGTATGCACAGAACTGAGCGGCTTTTTTGAAGAACTGTATTTTAATTCTTTCTCTCCGTAATTATTTTCTTCGCTCCAGTAGATATTGTTATTTGGCTCATTTATATTTCACAATCCTGTTTATGATTAAACCTATATTACTTTTTTGTTTTGTTTAGTATCACAAAATGTTATTAGAGTCGAGGTATGGAAAGATGCATGCTCTTTTTTTTTAAACTACACAAATTAAAATTGTATAGATCCAAGAAAAGAATTTAGTTTGATGGGGTCAAATCAACATTGGCATCGTCCATTAAGAGAGAAAGAGTTAATGCACAGTTGCAGTTCATTACGTTGGTCAGCTGTACTACTTTCAGACCGAGCGATCTATGCAGACTATGCGGCATATGATGCAGAGATTCGCTGTTTCTATGGTCGACGGCTAACGAGAGTGTTATGTGGCAAGAACAACGGCCAACTGCCTTTACTTTCCTCAACTACGATTAACTAAATGACAAACAAACAAAAATTAACTAAACAAGGTTACAAAGACATTTTGTGTGAAAACACAAACTCAAAATCGGCCCCCCGAAGTGGTCCACCCAGGAAGGTAAAAAGGCAGGTCTCAGTATTTTCAGAAATAACAGAATGAAATTGTACCAAAGAAAAATGACAGAGAAGAATTGAGAAAGAAGGTGACAGGTCTTGTGTGGTGCCCCAGCGGCCCAGTAGACCAAAGTATAGGTAAAGTGAATATAAAGCTAGATGTGAACTTGGCCTAACTGATGTCTTATAATGAATAACTAATTAATCTAATTGTTTTGTAAATGGTCAAGTCTTATTCAAATCTTTAAGAAAAAAAAAATTCCGTAAAAAAAAAAATAAATTCAAAAAAGATATGTGCACTATTTGTATATTATCACATTGCAGTTCACGCAATAATTTGAAAAAGTACTTATTAATTGTTGTTTAAAATTATGTCCAACTTAAATGCATACAAAATAGATTTTTTCTCTTTAAAAATAAAAAGTGTAAATGTAGTTGTTAGTATGACAGAACCTACATCACTTAGCAATACAAATGTAATAAAAATTTTTTTTTTTTTTTTACAAAAATTCTAAAACCATTTACATAAATATGTTAAAAATATGGTAAATTCACATCTCTTCTTTTAAAGAGCCTCCCGTGTTTGTTACTATTAATAGTAAATTGTAAAAAGTGGTGCATTAAAAAAAAAACTGCTTGCATAAGTGATTTAAAAAATTAGATTTTTCGCTTACAGAAAAGAAAAGAGTAGCCGTTGCCTCAGAACTTCGAGATCTAAACTGGACGGACGGACAGACCGTCCCTATTCGGGAGCTGCTTATTACCGGAAGAGCTTAGAAAATTTGATTCTTCGGTGCTTAAAAGTGAAAACATATTAGTTGATAAACCTTTAAAAAAAAAAAAAAAGATCAACACTTCGTTTATACTGTACGCACCAAAAAATAATTGCTATAGAATAAAATGTCTATAGAACAGATGGGTGAAAATTAAAAAACAGAAACTCAATCTTGTCTTACAAGTTATAGATGTTCTGTCAATAAAAATAAAAAAGATGATTAGGTAGCCTTGCGTTATTTGTACATGCTTATCGAAAACTTACTAAACTCTACTTAGAGACTTATAAAACTCAGAGACTATTTTAACTTAGTCTGTTGTTTTTTTCTGGGTGATTCAGACAACCCGCTCCATGTTCAAATGATTTTTCGTTTCACGGTGCCCCCGCTGCGGGGAAGAAGAGGAAACTGTGCCTCGTTTTCTGCCCCAGACTTGCTGATCTCCGCCTCGACAGGTCTGGGAAACAAAAAATTCTCGACCTGTATGGTGACGCCTATGCACTACGCAAGACAGCAGGGTTTCTGTCCAGGGCTTTTGCAAGAGAGGATTTAAGCCTCTCAAGCCCTCACTCAAATGGAATTTAATGAATGAATGCTCTAATGCTTAATAGAACTATGAAAGAATTAGCACTGACAAAAATAGTCTAAGCATATTTGGGACAAGAAAACTGCCTTCATGTGTTATTCTGGGTTTTTAATAATTATTGCTAATTTACATTTTTTTTTGGCATTAGTCTTTAATTTATTGATTTTTTACTAATGGATGGTGCTAATCTAGTTCAGAGTGTATAATGTAGGCCTAGCAAAAAAAAATGTTCCCCTTTCAGACCATGTGGTCTATTTTTGCTGATGATCATAATGATGTAAAGATCATCTGTTTCTGTGGCCTACGGTACCGTTAACAAGCAGGGGTTTCAAGTGGTCAGCACAACGACCAACCCCCTTTACTTTTCCCCAACTAATGTCAAATATCCTTTAGAGGTGGCTGGACTCAGGGGCGCTGAAAGATCCATAAATTAAAAATCACTGTCTTTGCCGGGATTCGAACCGTAACCCACGGTTCGGAAACCAAGCGCTTTACCGCTCAGCCACCGCGCCTAGGCCATGAATGAATTCCAAGCGTGAGACGGTGTCTGCATCAACTCAAACGAGGCTTTCATTAAATTTCATAGTCAAGTTCAGGCGTTTCTCAACCCACTTTTCACGTGCTTTGACTTACCTGAGCGTGAGGAATGGCATTACAAGCTTCTGATCGTTTGCACGTAAACTGAAATTAATCCCGGCTACACAGTACGACTGTTTGTTTGGCGAGGTGGTCCTTAGAAACTGATTTCACTGTTAACATGATCACTTGAAAGGTTGGTGTATATAATATAATCCTAGTTTCTGGATGGATCCTTACTTGGAGAAGTTATGTTGGAAGGTCAGAATGACTCGATAGTGCGGTGTAACACACGCCACGGACAGGTCAAGATGCTAGTGCGGACCCCGGTGCGCAGCAAACACAGGCGCGCACACACACACGCAGGAATACGCACACACGCACAACCACTGCGGCCGATTTGAAGGAAAGGGGGAAGAGAAGGCGCAGTATTTACTGAATCAGTAGCCCTTATCGTGCGCTGGACAAAGGGGGGTGGCTAGGTTGGGTCACAGCGAGGTTAGAGAGGAAGTGCCGTTTGACCATTGTCCAACTTAACAAATAAAGCCCCACACAGGCTTAAAGAAATCTTTAGATGAGGTGGAGATGGGGCGCAGGGAAGGGGGGGGGAGAAGAGAGACCTGCGCCGAAGAGACGACGGGTGTCACACTCAATGGAATGGCTTTGGGAGGAGGTTAGGGAAATAAAGAGGGGAGGAGGAGTAGAGAGGCACGGAGAGAGGGAGGAAGAGGCGGAGGTGCACAGGCAACTTTTTATTTATACGATCATTGTGTGTTCACGGAGTTGGAAGACAAAAAAAATGTGGGAATAGAGAGAATAAGAGAGAGAGGGAGAGAGTGAGAGAGAGAGAGAGAGAGAGAGAGAGATGCAATGACGTGTTCCCTAATACCGAGTGTGCATCAAGGCGAAATGGAATTGTTTTTTTTTCGGGGGGGGGGGGGAGTGGAGACACGTACCGTTTGAATGTCATAGCTAAACAAATTAATCTCATTAAATATAAACAACTGGGGGATTTCCATAACTGGAGATAGCCTCCTACACACACACATGCACACACGTAGAGAGTCTGCTTAACTCTTTCACACTACGCGCCATCAATGTCTAACTACAGTGTATGCAAAATAGAGGCGCCCCCTCCCCACATATACAGTAACAACAGTCACACCCCTGTCATTAAATGGCCAGTGTCGACATTTTAACGCGAGTACGACTTTTCAATATGTACAAGAGTACAATAATATAATTCTATAAGAGCACGTCATCATCATCATCATCATCAAACCGTTCAAACTCCATTTGACTGACGGCTTAAGAGGCTTAAATCCTCTCTTGCAAAAGCCCTGGACAGAAACCCTGCTGTCTTAGCGCAGTGCATACAACAGAACTTAGAATAGTATACAAATAATTCTTTTCAACAATAGAGAGAAGGCTTGTACTTTAAGCCAAAAACATATAAGAGTCTATATATTAAAGTATTTAGCTTTACTCTACGCTAGAATGTGTGATTTAACGGTGCGCATATAGTCTAGTTTATAAGTAACTAGCGGATATGGCCCGCTGCCTGATGGCCTTAGTTTTGGTATTACTGATTTACTGGTTTGAATTTAGTTATATGTTAAACATGGAGAAGGTACCCTTCACATTTGGTTTATTTTGCTACGAAATCCAATGTAGAGTGTGAAAATGGGTTAAGTTTCGTTGTTTTTTTAATAGAGATACAATTAGGTACTTTTTGTCTACTTTAAGGGCCCACCGGTAGAGGTAGGGACATTAAACATACATGGTCTCTGCCATGAACATTTATGCCAAGTTTTATCAAGATTGGTCTAACGGTTTTGATTTGTATGTGGGGCATACATACATACATATATACATACATACGACTTACTTTATGCTTTATGTACTTGATTAGATTCCCCCCCCCCCATTCAACTCATACTAGTACTATTAACTATTAACACACTTTCGTCCAAATAAAAAAAATGAATAATATATTTTAAAGAGTTTTTCATTGTCCTATGGAGCTAATATTAACATAAAACTGTATATAGAAAGGAATTTAAGATTTATGAAACATACAACTCTGAAAATAGTTAATAAAAACAGACCAATAGTCCAATCTCTAAGCAAAAAAAGGTCCAAGTCTCGACCACTATGATTGAACACGATAATCTGAAAAGGTCTAAGTATGGAAGAGCATTATGACCGAACATGACAGGCTGAAAATGTCGAAATATCGACCATTATGACCAAACAACTCTTCAAACAATCTGGCGCTTCAAGGCAGTATCTCTACATAACAAGATAAGAATCTATAATACTAACGTTAAGTCTGTTCTCCTTTACGGTTCAGAAACTTGGAGAGTCACCAGAAGAAATATGGAAAAGCTCCAAACTTTTGTTAACAGATGCCTACGCCGGATATTAGGAATTAGGTGGCCAGAAAAGATAACCACTACCGATTTGTGGGGAAAAAAAACGAGACAAAAGCCCATAGCACAAGACATTACCAAACGAAAATGGAGCTGGATAGGACACACACTGCGAAAACCAGCTACCAATGTTGCAAGGAAAGAGGAAAGTGGGCAGACCCAAGCAAACCAGGAAGAGGTCAGTCATCAGTGAAGCTGAGGGTACAGGAATGACATGGGAGCAGATGAAGAAAGCTGCTCAGAACCAAGTTCGTTGAAGAGGTGTGGTTGCGGCCCTATGCTCCCCTGGGAGTACACAGGATTAAGTCATAAGTCATGACCAAACAAGACTGAAAAGGTCGACACTGTGGCCGAACGGCTGAAAACATCAACGTATCGAACACTAAGAGTAAAAATGACAGGCTAAAAATGTCGAAGTATCGAACACTACCAGTAAGAAAGACAGGCTAAAAATGTCGAAGTATCGAACACTACCAGTAAGAAAGACAGGCTGAAAATGTCGAAGTATCGAACACTACCAGTAAGAAAGACAGGCTGAAAATGTCGAAGTATCGAACACTACCAGTAAGAAAGACAGGCTGAAAATGTCGAAGTATCGAACACTACCAGTAAGAAAGACAATGTCGAAGTATCGAACACTACCAGTAAGAAAGACAGGCTAAAAATGTCGAAGTATCGAACACTACCAGTAAGAAAGACAATGTCGAAGTATCGAACACTACCAGTAAGAAAGACAGGCTATAAAAGTATAAATGTCGAAGCATCGAACACTACCAGTAAGAAAGACAGGCTAAAAATGTCGAAGTATCGAACACTACCAGTAAGAAAGACAATGTCGAAGTATCGAACACTACCAGTAAGAAAGACAGGCTGAAAATGTCGAGGTATCGAACACTACCAGTAAAAAAAAAAAAAGGCTGAAAAGCTCAACACCTAGGTGTCGAGCCCCAAGACCAAAGTAGCCTACATTAACGGCTTTGTTATATTTTGTTACACTTGAGACTACAAACAGAGTAATACAAAAGATTATCCCCCTTTCTAAACCAGTGACTAAGTCATAATTAAATATGTGACACTAACCTTGGATTCCCTACAAGTCGTGGGCCCATTTCCTAACAGCTATTCAGACGGCAACTATTAAATGTGCCTGCGCTGGCCTGCGAATCAGGTTCCATGCGGGCGACAGGGTGGTTGTCGAGATAGATCTACTAAATCTACGTGTCTCCTCAAGAAAACGATCTAGATCTAGGTGTGAAAAACTCATAAATCACGTAGCAGGTACACGGAGGTATGTCTCATTTCTGAGTCACGCGAGAGAGGGGGGGGGGGTTGTGAGAGGATTTGGGTGGGGTAGGGGGACATGGGTGTAAGAAGAGGGAAGATCTATTGAAGTACAACAGCACTGATTGGCTACAAATTCCACACAGAAATACTATTACATTCATTTTGACATATTTGTCATACCTTGTTCATGCATCATTCCCTAGTCACAAGAGAGCTGTCAATATCGAAGTGCAAGATTGAATGTTTCACTTATGGGCAAATTGCAAACACAAACGAAATGATCTTAGAAAACAAGAAAAATACACACAAACACACACTTACAACTATTTAAAACAAAGTTTATATTAAGTGTATCAATTAGTTTAGATCAGTCATGTCATTAAGTGTGTAATTGATCTAGACTAACAATAACAAATCTGTGCGATTAGAAACATTTTTTTTTACCAAGTGTTTTATTTTAGCGCAATTTCATGCTTTTAGCATTCTCACTACGTTATGATCCTATCACGTGTCTGGACCAGTTGGGAAGGGGTGGAAGTAAGTAAGAAAGGAATATCAGGCTAATCAGTTTTTAAATGCATGCATAAAAAAAAGCAAACGACCTGAATATAAACTCTTGCGTTAAAGCCTTCTCAAGACAACACGGTAACCACTCTGCTAGCGAAAAGCGTATGAACATGGTAGATTGTATAGTTATCTATTGTTTCTATTTTGTGTTCACTAAGCCTCAGACGACGACCTATAATGGGGACAAGTTCAGTTTATACCACCACTTCAGTCAATTACAATTTCCTTTTTTTCGAGACACCAAATAAAATAATTAATCACCAATAGTAAATTAACTAATTAGTTGTTTTTTTTTTAATTGATTGTTTGTTGTCAGATAAAAGAAAAAGCTGTAAAAGTTCTGCTTGATCCAAGATAGGGTGTGGGAGACATAACTTGTACAAACTTTTTACCAGACAGAGAGTGAGTTGATAGAAGCTGTGTAAAAAAGGATATAGTCAAAGTAATAATCTTGTCAAGCAGTGTGACTGTAAATGACGTCAAACTAATAATGACGTGGTGTTAGGAACTGGACAGAATCGATCATTTAAATAATGGACAGAATGGATCGTATAAATATTGGACAAAATTGATCTCTTAAATATTGGACAAAATTGATCATTTAAATATTGTACAAAATAGATCATTTAAATATTGTACAAAATAGATCATTTAAATATTAGACAAAATTGATCATTTAAATATTGTCAAAATTGATCATTTAAATAT
>JADKLZ010004405.1:0-18580 GCA_021533235.1 Biomphalaria straminea | reverse complement strand
TTTCAAGGATACTGTATATTTACTGCACAGTAACATTTTCAAGGATATTGTATATATATACTGCACAGTTGTGCAGAATTTCAAAGGTACGAAATTCTACGAATATTTCTTTTTATGTAAAAAAAAAACATGGTTCTCTAGATGCGAGATTATTACTTCAGAACTTAAGAGGTTGGGGAAATCATAAGATTACTACAAAGAAGTCATTGAAGGTCTACAAGTCACGTGTTTTGGTCACGCTACTGTACGGCACTGAGTCATGGACTACTTACATAAAGCTAGAGCGAAAATTATATTCAATCTCTTCATCTCATCTCTCCTGAGTTTCCTGAAATCACATGGCAAGAAATAGCAATTAAAAACACTGATCTACTTGCTTGAAATTGTCTTCCCAGCATCTTTCCGATCCTCAGACGCCGCTTGCACTAGCTTGGTCATGTCCGCCTAAAGGAGGACATACGTATCATCATTTATGGCGTTCCCGGTCACTTCATCCCCGGTCACTTCATCCCCGGTCACTTCATCCCCGGTCATTTCATCCCCGGTCATTTCATCCCCGGTCACTTCATCCCCTGTCACTTCATCCCCGGTCACTTCATCCTCAGTCATTTCATCCCCTGGTCACTTCATCCCCCGGTCACTTCATCCCCCGGTCATTTCATCCCCAATTAAATATTTTATATATAAATATGATTATGTAGAATGCTTTTTGACATTTTATGACATGTTACTAATGCGTTTATGGTGTTTCCTCTTTCATTTTGTATTCTTAATGTGAAATTTTATATTATATGGTAAATCTGGATGTGTACTTAGCTAAGCGCAATAATCAAAGGCCAAGGTGTGGTGAAAGTAGTGAGAATCTTTTGAGAGATACATGTGCGATTGGAATATATATGACCATGCGGATGATAACTTATCATCAAAGGCCAAGGTGTGGAGCAAGTAGTGGAAATCTTTTGAGAGATAGAAGTGCGATTAGAATAACTATTACCGCGCTGCTGATAACTTATCAACAAAGGCCAAGGTGTGGTGCAAGTAGTGGAAATTTTTTGAGAGAGAAATTCGATTACAATAATTATGACCGTGCCGCTAATAACTTGCCATCAAAGGCCAAGGTGTAGTGGAAGTACGACCATGTTTCACTTTATTATTTAATTTTCAATCGCTCTTTCTTGAAAATGGGCGCGTCATTTTTAGCCTTGAAATAAGGTTTTATTTTTTCTAATAAAGGCGGACTTCACCCATCCTCGGGATATCATGTCGCCTGTATAAGTTTTGTTTGATATCCTTTTAAACATTAAAGTTCCAAATTGTGTTATAAGACTGGCAAAGAAAATAACAAACATTGTTCATCAATATGAATCGATGGATCGTTTTCTGTACTTACAATCGATAGCCTTACTATCTTACTGATGTAGATGAACACAAAAAACTTTTTTTTTTCATTGGATCTATATTTAGACATTGTTCATTTTTATAGTTTTTAATGACATTTAATTTTAATTTATTTCTAGTTACAATTTTGTCATTTAAATAAAAAAATGAATACATCAAATATTGCTCATTTAATGATTTTTAAATTATAATTTGTTTGATAAAATGATCACATGATGAAAGTATCAGGGGATGAAATGACCGGGGGATGAAGTGACCAGGGGATGAAATGACCGGGGGATGAAGTGACCGGGGGATGAAGTGACCAGGGGATGAAGTGACCGGGGATTAAGTGACGGGGATGAAGTAACCGGTCACCATTTAGGGACAACTCGCAAGGGGCTCAATAAAACTTGGTAAACTCCATCTCCGAGATGTAAATGTGACTAACCTGACCACAGTGGACATATTTACTAGAAAGACATAGCCCTAGACCGCGCTATGTGATTAGACTTTGTTACAAAGAAAGCTATGGACACAAAAAAATGGTCTCAGTAAGAGAAGTGTATCAAAAGAAAAATGGCTGGTTACTCAAACACTAAAGCCAAAACTACCTCAATCTGTGTAATATGTGGCCGAGAATGTTTCTTCAGAATAGGGCTCTACACTCACATGAAAAAGTGTTCTATGGGATAAACCACAGTAGTTCTACAACTGAAGTAGGCTAACTAAAGTCTCTCTCTCTCTCTCTCTCTCTCTCTCTCTCGAGTCTAGATGCTTGCTTACCTTTAGAACTAATTTTCGTCATGCCTTCTGATTTGGATGTTATGAAGATGGGGTAGCTACCATTAGGCACATTCCAATAGTTCCGACAATCATCATAGACCTGGTCAACGGCCAAAAAATAAGCAACATCAGTTGAGCATGACCCATAGAAACCACAGATGACAAATCTTCTTGCATGGCCGTTGCTAGTGTATCTGTTTTATAAAGTGAAATTTTATTTTTTTCATTTTGTGCCGTTTGAATGAAAACTAACAGGTATTATTTCTTTTATCTTTTCTCGTAATCTAGAACTGCGTCGTACGAGATCTAAACGTGACGGACAGACGGACGGACAGACAGACCACACAAATCTAAGAGCAGCGATTCCCCTTTCAGGGGCCGCTAATAACATTAACAAATTAAAATCCACTATCCGTGAAGACGTGAAGTCACTAAATGTCGCAATCAAATTCAGTGAACTATGGTGCGTCTTTATAATAACTAAGTGTCTATCAATACTCACGTAAACTGCCCTTTCCCTATACCGTACTTACCCTTGTAAACTGCTCTTTCCCTATATCGTACTTACCGTTGTAAACTGCCCTTTCCCTATACCGTACTTACCCTTGTAAACTGCCCTTTCCCTATACCGTACTTACCCTTGTAAACTGCCCTTTCCCTATACCGTACTTACCTTGTAAACTGCTCTTTCCCTATATCGTACTTACCGTTGTAAACTGCCCTTTCCCTATACCGTACTTACCCTTGTAAACTGCCCTTTCCCTATACCGTACTCACCCTTGTAAACTGAAGTCACGTATAGATGTGTTTGTCATTATGTCCAACCAGGAAGAATTGGAAATGGACGCCTGTTTAAACCAAGTATCTCTGGAAGTGGAGGCTCCATCAAACTCTATGTACTTGACCTCTGACCCATTGACATAAACAGAAAACTTTACCTTCAATATAAAGGGAATTTTACAAATCATTAGGTATATATATAATAATATTTCTCCATAATATTTCCTTTACGGTTCGTACAACAGATAACAACCTTTTTACTCTAAGTCATAACTTATTGTAATTGGCAAGAAAATTGAGATATGTTCACTACTAGTATTTAAGCAGTGGACAAGGACCTAACTTTTGTGGTCAAGAACTAATCATTTAGGATCTATACAGAACTTATGATCAAGATCTCTCATTTAAAAAAATCAAGGTAAATATTTTGATTATCTAAACCTAACTTTTTATGAACCAGGCCTAACTTTTTATGATCCTAATTAGCATTCGTTATATTAAACGCAAAGTAATCGCTCCTTAAAAATTAATAATCTTCATATAGTAAAAATTGTCTTTTTAGCGGCCCCCGTAAGGGGAAAAGCCGCTATTAGGTTTGTGCAAAATGTCCGTCTGTCCGTCTGTCACACTCAGGGCGCCTAAACTAGAAGAGATACGAAAAATATTTTTTCACCATTAAATGCGGCTTGAAAAGTTTAGGTGCAACGGCTACTTTTAGTTTTCTAAAAGCAAACCGTTTAATTTATAAAATTAATTATGCAAGTGATTTTTAATAACAAAACACCAATTCTGAGACAATTACGTAAATGTAAGGGAGGAAATGTTACTAGAAAAAATGCTCTTGGCATGTAGATATCACGCACATTTTTTAAAATGAATTTCTGTCTGTCTGTCTGTCTGTCAGACTCAGAGCGCCAAAACTAGAAGAGATACGAAAAATATTATTTCACCATTAAATGCGGCTTGAAAAGTTTAGGTGCAATGGCTACTTTCAGTTTTCTAAAAGCAAACCGTTTAATTTATAAAATTAATTATGCAAGCGATTTTTAATAACAAAACACCAATTCTAAAACAATGACGTAAATGATGTAAGGGAGGAAATGTTACTATATGAAATGCATCCAACATGTAGATATCACGCACATTTTTTAAAATGAACTTTTAGCAGCGGCTTTCGTGTACTAGCATAAAGCCCGGAATTGACATAATTCTAAACTAATTTCTTAAATTTTAAAAAAAATCAGATTTTAAAAACAAATTGTTTAGTGCCCCCATTAGAATGAAAGAAACATATTTTTGTGCGTTTTGTCTGTTGGTTGGTCTGTCCGTCACGGTTAGATAAAAAAAAAACACTAAAGGCTTTTGAAAATATGATTTAACCTTTACTGTTCTTTCAGAAATATTGCGATAGTTTAAGGATGGGAGCATACAGGAATTGAGCCAGGGACCAACGATAAATCCGAACTAAAGTCTAGTGCGGAAACATCAAGATAAGGCAGGTTTATACCCTGCTCACCATCCTCCGTCGTCCAGCGAGAAGTTGATTATTTTCAACTTAGAAGGAACATCCGAAACATCTTGCGAATAGGCGGATCTGACAGGGATCCGACTCCGACGGGGGCCGCCTCTGAGTTTGTGTATCACACAAACTCTCTTTGTAATCTTTTTTTTTTACAACTTTAGTATGTTACCCCTCATTGTCTAGACCTAGCTTTTCATGATCCAGGCATACCTTCTTTTAAAATGTAAGACAAAATTAGTTTTCTATAACTTAGAAATATATTTATAAATTAACCTTTCTGATGTTAATCCAATTGTCCAGAATAGAACTCCTGAAGTGCTTCTTACATCCTCCTAAATTGTCCAGTCTGTAACACCCGTTCAATGAGCTACTGGTCAGTGGGTTGTCATCGTGTTGACCAAAGTTTATCCACGTGTCATACAGAGAGGAGTTGATGTCTTTCTGAGCTCTGAAAACCAATGTCCATTCTCCATACTGAACTGAGAATGTTTATTTAAAGTGTATAAGAAAACAACATATTTTTTACATTTTTTTTTCAGGTCTTCCCAGTATTATTATTATAAATAACAAAAAAAAACTTGTCGGTATCAAACTAAATAATCAATTATCAGTTATTAACATCCTAATTGATTATTCATTTATTGATTCGTGTATTGTTTTTGACAATGAATGATTGTTTCAAATATTCCGAGAATAGGTTCGGGAGAAATAGCGTTTTCAATTTTTTTAACCTGCCAGTAGGCTTCAAGGATTCTCAAAATGTGGCTTGACATACAAAAGGACTAGGATAGTTCGCGAACTGAAGGCACTATTTATACAAGACAAGAGTCTCACAAGGATTTTGATGGTATACGTTTTATTGCTGTTTTTTTCAGTTACATCCTAGTTCCAAGCCTTGCGCAGATCGTCGGGGGGGGGGGGAGGGGGCCGGGTTTCAACTTGGACCACTCAGGCAACAATCCCTAGAGAATACCTCTCGACCAGGCCCCCGTCCTGTCAAGTATACTACTACAAGGATTTAGACACGCAAAGACCTATATTCACGACTTTACTAGTGCCACGGTCTGAACCAGTGGAGTAGCTAGGGTGGGGGGAGGAGGGGGAGTATTCGCAAATCCCAACGGGCCCCCACTTGAGTGTTTTTTATTAACTATTATATATTACGCAAAATGCAGGGGCCCCCAAAGAGTTCAAGCCCCCCGGGCCTCCAAAGAATGAAAAATTCCTAGCTACGCCCCTGTTCTTGACTAACTTCTTAATGTAGTACCAGTTGGCTAGGAATACTTTTTGTTTGCCATTCACCTATTTGTAATAAGTTAATGTATTTCAGTTTAGTAACTTCATAACAGCTGAAAGTGTATTGATATTACGAGGTATCGGAACCTAGTCACAATCTGTAACTTCTAGTTCATGTTTTCAGAGTAAAAACTTACTTGCTTCATCTCTAAATAACACCTGCCAGTCGGGGTCTTTAGTCCAAGTCATGGAAAAGTTGTAGAACTTGTCTCTGAATGTGATGCAAGTCTTATGTCTGCTGCTGAAGGTGGCGCTGCCGCACTCAATCGTGCAGATAGAAGCACATAAAACTAAACTGATATCTAAACAAAGTGGTTCAATTAATTGCTAATTTAAAATGTATTACAATGTACTGAAGAATTGACTAACCATTTCGTGGTGATAACACACACACAAAATGTAAAAATTTCCTAAGCTCTATATGTTTACCTATTATTTTACTAGTACTACTGCTGCTGCTAAGAAAAATTAAGTCGTGAATTTTGATGATAGGAAGATGAGAAAAAATATGAAATCTTATGCTTGGAGATTTAGCAACTATTGTATAGTATACCCTATTGTTATATCGTCGAAGAGGTCATGATTAATTTTTCACGTCTACACGCTTATGTGATATAGCTGTTGGTATGGAGTTCTTCCCCTTAAATAAGCCCAATTTGTTGTTTCTTTCTATATAGGCTTTTTTTCACATTTGCTTGTTCTTGCTGTGTTTAACCTGTTTACTTTGTTTTGGGTTTTGAAAAATTCCCCCCCCCTTCTACTCTTTAGTTATTGTTACGCTACTTTGGCAGCCAGTTCAGGCAGTTCTTCAAACAGTTGGCCTTCGAAAAGTGTGTTCTGGGTCCTTTAGACCTCTGGAAAGGAAATCTATTAACTGCTCAACTGTTAACTGTGGTCAACAAGACTTCAAGCAATTTAATTAAACGTACATACTTTTTATAACTGTGACTTACTTGTAGAATTAATTCTCCTGAGTTGTGTCCCTTTGGAAAGTTTATGTCCCTTTGTCACTTTGAAACGTGTTTGTTGGATTGTATCAGCGCAGACAAAATCAAGTAAGAACAGCGCGACACAAGAGATCAGTATTGACTGAATATACATTTTGTATTTCTTGGTTTAGACATAATATGTCAAATATGTGCGACCACATTAGAGATACAACTTTTGTGGTCACCAAGGTATAAGATAAACCAATGTAAATACAACAGCATGTCTACGTAAAGAAGAATCTAGTGATATTTTTTAACCCTTACAACCTTTTGTAGCTAGTAATGTTTTCCTGTTTTAAGCAAAATGATTTATAAATAATAATCATGATAATAATCATAGTCTTTGATAATAATATACAAACATGCTTACAACAAACAAAGACAATATTAGATCTAGACCTATTTATAATTGTCTGTTTTTTCTAAATCATGAGAATGACTTTTTAAAATTTATTTTTTGGTTGCATTTTTGGAAGATGAAGTTGTATTAATACGCGCCCACGAAAGTATGATGCTAATTATTTTGAATAAAACAATTTACATTGTTTTACCTTTTTTTCCCATTCTTTTCAATTCAATCTATAAAAAAATAATAATCTAATAAAAAAAATATTAGAATATCATATTTGAACATTGTTAGATCTTGACGTTGAATATTTTAAAATAAAAAATATTTTTTTTTTTAAATTGTGTATTTGCCTAACTCATCAATTTCACAATATAAATTTAAAAGTAAATCAGCAAAGTGGTCTAAACAAGAGTACCAAAAATACTTTGATAGTGAGATCCTCAAACGAATATTATACCAATATACTGTATTACATATAAGAACGAATAAGATGCGCTATTAGATAGAAGGGAAGTACATTTAGCAGCTGAAGAAACAAAACACAAATATGATTTGAATTACAGCTCGGGACCTATGAAATACTAAAGCCACAAATTAGTAGCATTTACTTTTATAATTAATTATTTTTGGCCAGTGCGATTGCAGGGGAAATATGTTAGAGAATGTTTACAAAAAATCTGTGGACATTGTTTACAGTTTTTGTCACAGCGGAACTATTTATCATTTCCTCACAATGTAGATTATATCGGCATTATTCAACCATGCCGTTGCCATAATCAAACTTATTGACATAATCTAAATGAAAAAATGCTATTAATATCTGTATTGCCGATGCAATGTAGCCTAATTAGTACTAATCAATATTTAGATACCTTTATTCTAGTGACAAATAGCTAGAAGTATACGAATATTGATGAACAGGTGATAGAAAATACTTTAATGTCTCAAGTAGAATTACTAGTTCATAAGTGAATATTATATTCCAATTATGAAAGATTATATATATTTATTTAAGTAATAAATCCGCAGAAATAGAATCAACATGAGGGATAACTTTTGGACTCAAAAGTTCTGCGTTTGTCTCCCTTTTCTACCCTAAATCTCTAAATAAATTCCAGAATGATCCCGATCATCGAAATACGTTTTTCGTAATATGTTAGCTTCTTTTCTTCTATATTTAGCTCTAAACCTGATTTTCATGTAACTAAACAAATTATCTTCATATTGACCTTGGCACGTTTTATGAGGTGCCAACTGTGATTTTCTTCAGTCTATTATGTTATAGTATTCTAACGTCAAGATCAGACGCCATGTAGAAGTGTTGCGAAAGTGTTTTAAAAGGCTATTAGAACATCGTCCATTACAATATCAATCCGTACACGTATTGATACAAAGTAAGCTATTTAGTATTTAAGTTAATGAGAATAGCAATTAACTTATTTTATCATAATCCTAATTAATACAATCTTAAGACTTATAGAATTTGACAACAAATACAAGATCAAAAGCTGAGGTACAAGTTGGAGGGGAGATTATGTAATTTCTACAAGAATATTAAATTATAAAGTTGACATAATATTCTGTGAGCATATAACATGATGGTGGAGCGGTGGCTGAGTGTTTAAGCACTTGGCTTTCGAACCTGGGGTCCAGTGTTTTAATAAGGTGAAGACTGAGATTTTGAATTTCGGAATTTTTAGTCCACCCAATTCTACCTGACAAAAGTTGGCCACATGAAAACCTTAACATCCAGGGCCGGTCCTAGCAATTGCTAAGTCCCATGCGAAACTGATTGCGCGGGGCCTAGTTTGTATGGGAATAAGAACAATAAGTGAAAATTAATATTTTGTAATTGCGATCTGTGCTTTACGAACCTTAAAACTAATGGCATATTTATATGCCAGTGACTATAAAAGTAAATAAAGTATTGGAACTTCCGATTAAGGTAAAGATTCGCCTGATTATTACATTTTATTACATTAAAGCTGACATTGCCTTTTTTTTCTTTTGACGCTCGTAGGATTGGCGTTTTACGCAATGAATGACACCCACAAATTACAATTTCGCCTATTTTACTGGAGATTTTAAAGAGTTTTCAAGAGATTTTAATAAATTCAGGAGATTTCCAGGCATTTTTCTTTAATATTTTGCTATTTAATAATTACACCTTGAATTAGCGCGGGGCCTATGAAGGCACGGGGCCCACTGCGACCGCATAGGCTGCAGTGGCCTAAGACCTGCCCTGTTAACATCCATTGACCAATAGATCGCAAGGTCTGAAAGATAAACTTTACACGGTATGTGTTGCCAACTCCAAGATATAGACATTCTAAATTTCCAAGTTATGAACAAAACAGCTGATGACTTTTTTTGAGTTACATAAAGAATTGAGTGTGAAAACTAAAGAGTTGGATTTGGAACTTGAAGTCCATTGGCCAGAGAAAATGTCGAGGGTTAAAAACGAAGGCAACAGGAACAAGTGAATGATGGGATAAAATATTAAAAGCTACTTTGGAATTTCAACGATGTAAAGTAGATAGCCAAGGGCTTATCTTGCAATTTAGCAGTCTTGTACACAGTGTGATGAGGCATGTATTGTAGTTAGAGATTACGGAAAGGGAATCACACAAAGCTAACAAGTGAAGAAGCCAAGTCCAAAACTGTTAAACGATTCATATGATGGTTTTAATACAGCGAAAAGGCCAAAGTCGAGTCTCTGTCGATAAATACGTCTTACCCCTATGAAATCCTATCACCAACTACTTTTGTCTCTAGATAGCCTCTAACGGTCTAACCCAACTCAGTCATAACGTCACCACTCGCGTGCAAAGTCCGTCAATTATGGTGCGTCTTTATAAAAACTAAAAATACTAAGTGTCTAACAACAGGTAGCTTGTAAAAGAAATATTAGCGGGTGAAAATGTGTGGGATTTGTTTATCTTTGTCTCTGTTTATTCTAGTCACGTGCAAAGTACTCAAGGATCATTGTGTATCCAGTCCGTATCCAAGACTTCCATTGTGTGGATGACAAAAACATTGACAAAAAAAAAATCCATAGTTTCTCACTTTTATTTGATGGCGTTGGAATGAAACAAAGGATTAAAGATCAGAGCGATAGCGGGATGTGAATCTAACATTGTGTGTGATTGGGAGTGATGAGTGGAAGTAATGTCAAGAGAGGTGAACGCCAGAACAAGCAAAATAGTAAAAACACTTTTTTAAAAAAATAATAAAAGCTTATCTGAGTGAAAGAACGTCACCTTTTTCAACCATATATCTCAATACTGTAATAGTTGTTTCCCTTTTAGATATTACACTTCATTAATTAATTACCACTATTTCATTAACTAATGTATTGTTGTTGTTGTTGTTTTTATTTTAATTCATGTTTTATTAGGAACACTGTACAATAATGCCGTGTGTGTGTGTCTTTCGGGAATGGGAAATAGGAGAAATAGCGTATGTAGCATTTGTAACAGACATAGTGGTCATTGGAGGGCTTGGTTCAAATAATTCTTACAGACATAGTGGTCATTGGAGGGCTTGGTTCAAATAATTCTTACAGACATAGTGGTCATTGGAGTGCTTTGTACAAATAATTCTTTTTTTTTTTTTTACATTGCGTTAACAAATACATACCAAGATTTTTAAATACTAATAAAATACAATTTCACGTCTTGTCATTACTAACTCCTCAAGAGTCTCAAGTCTTTCGTGAGAAAAGTTTATCTCTCCCCCTTCACTAACGCTCACTCGCTATCAGCTGTTTAATTTTCTAAATAAAAGTAAAATACTTGTTTTACGAGTTGTGGATGCTTACGAAAACAGAAATAATATTGTAGTTTTTAGCTCCCCTGAACTTGATAGACTTTCCGTCTTCACTGACAACCAAAACATTTCTTTACTTATTTGTTTTGGATGAAAGCTCTTTTTTTATTGTTAGTATTATTAAATAGACTTTTGTATAATTACTTTTATTATTATTAATTATGAAAAGATGTTTGACTTTCCCCAGAACCCCAAAAATAGTTCACTTTTACAAAAATATTTTTTTTATTGAAGCTTCAGTGGAATATAAGTCTACTATTATGTTCCATAACTTTTACCAAGGAATTTCCACTTTCATGGCAAGCTATTAACGCCATTGAGACAGTATTGATGACATACTCAGGACATCACAAATACATAATAACAAGGTATGCCATGATCACGGCTTCTACTCAAGGTCCTAGACTAAGGCGGAACTCTGTTGTCTTCTCTAAATTGTTAACATCCTTCTCTAAGATTTATTCAAGCCTTGTATCTAAAAACGCTCTGGTACGCATCATGCGTATGGATACTAATACCAGTATGTGCTTCAGGAAAAATGTTATACATTATTTCAGCAAACACCACATGGTTGATCAGATCACATACGTTTATTCTTAATTACAACAAAATAAGTATTTGTATCCTATCATTATTAAGGAAGTCATCAAACTCATCATTGCTCGCTTGAGTTTACTGAAGGCCACATGTTTCAGGTTCATGCACTCTAAATTTCTACGCTGATTAAAACTTGACAAATACAGCCATGACATCAGCCAGATCGTAATCTGTGGGGGAGAGAAAACATAACACACTTGAAAAGATCGACACATTGTCAAGGACCTAGTATATTTAACTCTTTCCCTCATAACTCACGATATCATCGTTGATTTCACTAGAATGTGATAAATAATTACGGAGAGAAAGAGTTAAAGCACACTAACAGTTGTGCACAACTTGGAATCTACGAAATTCTAAGAATAAAATGTAGAATCATTTTCTTTTTGTTAAGGATCATGTCTCTTTAGATGCGTGAATATTACCTCTTGCACTAATTTGTATCATGCCTTCACCCCTGGAAGCAATGAAGATGGGGTAATTACCAACAGGCACTTTCCACGTTCCTAGACAATCATCCCACGTCTGGTCAACTACCAAAAAGTAGGTTTTGTCCCTTGAGCATGACCCATAGCCTCCAAATATGACAAATCTTCTTGCATGGCCGGCTTGAGTATACCTGGTTAATATTTTAAAAGTTAAAATTGAATGATTTTATTATAACTCACTCCATCTGTCTGTCTGTCTGTCTGGTAAAAATTTCTGTACAAGGTTTTTCTACCACACCCAATCTCGGATCTAGTTGAAATTATGTACAATTATTTCTAGAACCGGACAAAACACGAATCATTTTTTTTTACAAATGTTAATTAACTTTTGGTAATTATTTATTTTGTTTGGTATCGAACAAGGGAAGAAATCGTACTTGAAAGATGTATAAGTTGAATTAGTCCCCTTGAGGAGGCTTGAGCCCTGAGTTCGACTTCAGTAGTGCAACTTTGTGTTGTGTATTTAAAAAGCGATCAAGGTGACATTTACACATTTCCCCCTTCCGTCTTTCCCAACTGGTTCAGAAAAGTGATAGAATCAGCGTATTGAGAAAGCTAAAAACACGAAATTGCGCTAAACAATCAGCGCACCTCAAGACCAATTGTTAAGCAAGCGTAGTTTTGCATTTTCTGGTAGTTTTAAAGTTAAACACATCTTAATGTTCTACAGTTGAAACAAGTTGAAGTGGTGTTAGGTCTGCATATAATTTTAATAGACTTGCATTGTAAAATATGTAGTAACTATTGAATAGCTGACATAAATAATGGGATTTTATAATGGAATTGACACTCATTTACACATTTACATCAATCAATACAAGTAGGTCATCAGCTCACTGTACTGGTTCAGCAAAATGAACAAACTAACAATAGTGTTTATTGGGAACTGTTTGGAGAAAGTTGATAGGGGGAGAGGGTGACACCCTGAGCTAACCGCACCGAGGTGACACCGATCCTAGTGACGCCACTGCTGTTCTCATATACCTAGCTAGCTAGTACACTTTGTAATCTAATGAGTTATGAGAAGTGATTGGTTTTAGAAATATTTTTAATGGGAGAAGGTAAGGGAAAGAAAAGTTGTGAAAATATAATTTAAAAATAGATTATAGCATCGGAATGATACAAATTTAAATAATGACAAAATAAAAATACGTTATTGAATGTTTGTCATTGACTTTTAGGCCTATCTCAATTTATTTTTCTTTTGCTTCTTAGTTTCAAACTTCAACATTTTTCTAAGCTTGGAAAATCAATCTTGATTTCCTTTATATTTGCTTATGTCCGAACTGCAATCACCACCAACATTAATAATATATCTAAACGGTAAACAAAAAACCTTTCTATAGCTTTGCTTTTATATCCGTGCGTCTACATAAACCTACCACTTTTATTCCCCAAATCCGCATTTCTCATACCGTTCTTACCCTTGTAAATTGAAGTCATCTATAGATGTGTATGTCTTTATGTCCAACCATGAGGACGAGGATATGGACGCCTGTTTAAACCAAGTGTCTCTGGTGGTGGAGGCTCCATCAAACTCTATGTAGTTAACCTCTGACCCGTTGACATAAACAGAAAACTTCACCTGAAGAATAAACGGATGTTTACTTATTATCTATTGTGTTTGCCTAAAAAACTTTACTCAAAAATTTGTACCAGAAATAGTAACGCTTTCAATCAAAGCCATTACGTATTCTAATTTGAAATGTACACACTGTATTTAACAAATGATCTAAGTGTTGCCCTCAACTATGTAGCAATATATGATTCTAGCAAAGTAACAGAGATTTCGAAGTTTGTCAGGTCCGAAACTTAATCCATTAGCAAAAATATATAATTCCTTTTTTTTTTCATTATAACTGTTTTTGTAAATAAAATAGTAGTAAACTTCAACCACTTCATAGATTCACCCTAGCTAAAATTTCTTCAGCATAATACTAGACTTGAACAAGATTACAAAGATAGTTTGTGTGATACACAAACTCAGAGGCGGCCCCCGTCGGAGTCGGATCCCTGTCAGATCCGCCTATTCGCAAGATGTTTCGGATGTTCTTTCTAAGTCCCTGGCTCAATTCCTGTATGCTCCCATCCTTAAACTATCGCAATATTTCTGAAAGAACAGTAAAGGCTAAATCATATTTTCAAAAGCCTTTAGTGTTTTTTTCTAACCGTGACGGACAGACCAACCAACAGACAAAACGCACAAAAATATGTTAGTTTCATTTTAATGGGGCATTATACAATTTTATTTTTAAAAATCTGATTTTTTTTAAATTTAAGAAATTAGTTTAGAATCATGTCATTTCCGGTCTTTACGCTAGTACACGAAAGCCGCTGCTAAAAGTTCATTTTAAACAATGTGCGTGATATCTGCATACCAGG
The DNA here is from genome assembly GCA_021533235.1 of Biomphalaria straminea. Classification (NCBI taxonomy): domain Eukaryota; kingdom Metazoa; phylum Mollusca; class Gastropoda; family Planorbidae; genus Biomphalaria; species Biomphalaria straminea. The sequence continues at coordinate 4,186 of JADKLZ010004405.1, read as the reverse complement.
AGCATTTCATATAGTAACATTTCCTCCCTTAGATTTACGTAATTGTTTTAGAATTGGTGTTATTAAAAAATCGCTTGAATAATTAATTTTATAAATTAAACGGTTTGCGTTTAGAAAACTAAAAGTAGCCATTGCACCTAAATTTTTCAAGCCGCATTTAATGGTGAAAAAATATTTTTCGTATCTCTTCTAGTTTTGGCGCTCTGAGTCTGACAGACGGACAGACGGACAGACAGACATAAATTCATTTTAAAAAATGTGCGTGATATCTACATGCCAAGAGCATTTCATATAGTAACATTTCCTCCCTTAGATTTACGTAATTGCTTCACAATTGGTGTTTTATTATTGAAAAATCGCTTGCATAATAATTTTTATAAATTAAACGGTTTGCTTTTAGAAAACTAAAAGTAGCCGTTGTACCTAAACTTTTCAAGCCGCATTTAATGGTGAAAAAATATTTTTCGTATCTCTTCTAGTTTTGGCGCCCTGAGTGTGACAGACGGACAGACGGACATTTTGCACAAACCTAATAGCGGCTTTTCCCCTTACGGGGGCCGCTAAAAATGCTTACAAATTATTTTTCTAAAAGTTTCATCCAATGACGACGTTTCGCTGTTTCCGCCACTAATTGCTAAACAGGAGATAAGGACCTAATTTTTTTATGATCAAAGCTAAGTTTTTTTTATGATCAAGACCTAACTTTTTATGATCAGAAGCTAATTTTTTATTATGAAGATCTAACTTTTTTATGATCCAGACCTTACTTTTTATGATCCAGACATAACTTTTTTTACGATTCAGACCTAGTTTTTTATGATCAAGACTTTTTATGTTCAAAACCTCACTTGCTATCAAGACCTAACTTTTTTAGGGTCCAGAATTATTTTTTTATGATAAACGTTAGCTTCTTATGAATACAAAATGTATGTATAAAGTAACCTTTTTGACATCAATCCAATTGTCCAAGATAGAACTCCGGAAGTGCGCCTTACATCCCCCTAAATTGTCCAGTCTGTAACATCCGTTCAATGAGCTACTGGTCAGTGGGTTGTCGTCGTGCTGACCAAACTTTATCCATGTGTCATACATGGAGACGTTGATGTGTTTCTGGGCTCTTAAGACCAGTGTCCAGTCACCGTATTGAACTGAAAAGTTTTCTTAAAGTTTATTACAAAAGCATTATTATTACAAAGCATATATCTACCCACTTTGTCTCTCTGGTAAAAAGTTTGTACATGTTATTTCTTCCACACGCATCTCGGATTAAATTTAAACTTTGTAAAAAAAAAATTTTGGTTCTTGACAAAAAAATGTAAATGTGTAGTTTATCTTTAGGAATTCGTTAATTATCAGTTGGTAATTAATTAATTTGTTTGAGTAGAAAATTAGGTGGTAGCTTTACGGTTTAAAACTAAAAATAGCTAAAAAAAAACATCTATTTTCTTAAACACTCCACTGACACAGCGGCTAGTGTATTGGCTTTTTAAAATTGATTTATAAAATCAATTTGCAATGCGATCACGGTAACATTCACTCAGATACCCCCATCTTCCTCCCCCTTCTCCCTTTCCCAACTGGCCCATCGAGAAAGCTGAAAGCTTGCAATAACGCTAAACAAAAACAATTGGTACAAAAAATATCTAATCGCACATCTTTATTTTTATTTGCCTAGATCTATTACAAATTTAATAACATGACTGATCCAAACTAATTACAATTACACTTAACATGAGTTTTGCTTTTTTGTTGTTGTTTTGTTTTTATTTCTTTTTTAGAGCTATTCTGATTTTAAATAATATATTTGATGTCTTCCTTATTCAGTTTATCGAATGGTGCTGGAATTGAGAAAGAACACATTAATCTATGTTGTTGTTTTTTTTTTTAGATTTAGGCCTACAAAGAGTGCTTGGAGGCAGTGTAATAGCTAAAGGTAATACAATGGATATTTCTTTCACTTCACTACATAAAGGGGTGGGAAGTTTGATTGGACAAAGTTGTATCGTGCATAATCGTGCAATGTTCTCCCAGTGTTTCTCAAAATGTTGAGACGTCAACAGAGTCCAGTATAGTGGTTCTCAAAATGTTGATTAACATTAAAAATGTATATTGGAATTGTTCGCAAACTATACGGTTTGGGCTAACTACAGAATGTAGATACGTGGAGTTTTATATTCACGACTTTGCTATTAGTATTACCATCTTTTAAATGTGGTATCGGTTAAATTAAGATGACGTCAATCTATTGGTTTCTTGTCTTATGTGAGACTTGACTTCTGCTTGTAACTAGTTCATTTCAATGTATCAACTTAATTAGAGTCGCTATTTGTTATTTCTCCTAGTTTTTTTCAATGTAAAAACTTACTTGCTTCGTCTCTAAATAACACCTGCCAGTCTGGGTCTTGAGTCCAAATCATGGAAAAGTTGTGGAACTTGTCTTTAAAAGTGACGCAAGTCTTATGCCTGATGCTGAAGGTGGCGCTGCCGCACTCGCTCGTGCAGATTGAAGCACATAAAGCTAGACTGATATCTGCAAAATATTGAGATAAAAATACGAGTTCTAAATTATATATTAATAAATTAATATTACGAGGGATTTATACTAGTGGTCATTTCATTTTAGTAACACATCAAACACATTTTTATCGGACGAAAAATTCTTAAAGAGCAACATGTTTTGCTTTTCTTTTAGTACTACTACTAGAAATAATAATAATAAGGTGACTGTGGAAGTTGCTTTAAAAAAATATGCTCATATTGGTATATAAGTCAATGGGCATTGTGACAACTGACCTTGAGGATATCTTCGACGCCCTCAATATCCCTAGAAGAATTTTCCTTACCTGTCAGATGGCGGTACTGTTGCAGAACGTTTGATAGTCTAAGAGCTGAGCCGCAGGCTCTTCGAGCTCCAAGTTTGAAAAGAAACCTGTTTGGCGGCCAAACAGGAAAGAAAAACAAACCTGCGTGAACCACCGTTCTGTCTGAGAGAGACCAGAGTCAATGCATATAGGGCATTGCTAAGTCCGGTCTAGCTGACACTCTGGACGCATGGACTAGAAATCTGGCCGAAGGCCAAGTTGATACCGCCAAGTTGGGGCCGCCTCAATTTTCCTATGATATACCAAGCTAACCGCGTGAGACTCGCCATTGATGTAACGGTCCCTTGAGGAGCGGCGCATGGATTTGTGACAGGGCCGTGGGAGCTTTCTTTCAACTCCGCACCGTGAAGGGGTAGACTCACGTCCACACGTGGGCATCCCTACAGGCGTTATGTTGTTACTCTTTCGCCTAGCCACTTCCTCTGGTCAGCCGTTTCCACGAGAGCGCCACGATGAGCAGAGCAACGTGATCGCGCTACAGCAGAACTGACACTTTAATAGAAAAAATCATCATACATTAATAATGGGACTAGTAACGTATTCCCCTTAGACTTTGCGCTCCATAGGGCAGAAAATGTAAAGGTCATCTGTTTCTATGACCATCGGTTGATGAGGGTATCATGTGGCTAGATTAACGGCCAACTGCCTTTACTTCTCTAAGTAATTCCTGATGCCCATTTGAGTTGATTGGACTTATGGGCGTCCAGAAAAGTTCCGAAATTAAAAATCCCACTCTTCATTGTCATTCAACAAACCCGAGACCCTCGGTTAGGAAGCAAGGCGTGGTTCCACTCAGCCACCACTCTCCCATAATAGGACTGCAATGACTTTTTTTCCTTTAAGACTCCAGATCATTTTATTGCCAGAGACTTCTTCTTTGTTCTCATCATACAAAGCTTTTATCAGCTCTGTCTGCCTGTCTGTTTGCCTGATACAGATTTAGAATACGTTATTTCTCCTATTTCCCGTTCTGGGGTCAAGTTGAATCTCTGCATAATTATTTACTGTTAAATATTATTTGATATCAAAAAGGAAATAAACCTTACAGTAATAATAAGGCTAGTTTTCGAGTCCGAAGATAAATGAGGAATGCAGTTATCTCCCATGAATGTGCAGTCCCCGCTGTTACTTACATATTTAGCCATTTCCAGATCCAGTTCAGGCATAACCACTGTCTGCCAGTGGTCGATTAAGATTTTTTTTCCCGCCTTCTACGCCTGTCCTCGGAAGTGGATTTTCTTTTGGTCTCAATGGCGTCCTTACAGTATTTAGGGAATTATACCTTGCAGTATTTAGGGAATTAT